>JAOTIZ010000201.1:4884896-4900946 GCA_027123425.1 Erythroxylum panamense
CAGTCATGAATGCACTCACTGCTCAAGCCATCCAAATTACCGATATGCCCTCACATCGGTAACGGGATGTTACACTTAGCAATTTTCTACTCTTGCAAAAACATGCCACCATCATATTGCTAAAGTTGTGCAACATTGATGTCTAACAAACGCTGAAAAGAAGGTCTCACACTTATCCTCTTTATTAACAACTTTCAAATCCTTTTTTATTTATCTTTGTATTAAGTAAAACTTAACATTTCGAATATTTATTTTAGACTGAATTACTTTAATTTTATATTTATTCAACCAAAAATTACCTTAACAAAATCAAAGAGTTTGATTAGGTAGTAATAAGGAAGTCAATGAATTGGGTTGGATTTGGGCATGGATTGTAAGTTTAGGTTTGAGTTCAGTCTTGAAGCCTAATTAGGTCCTAGAATTTAAGATTGAACTCGAGTCCAATCAGGGTTTTTTTTAGAAATTAAATAATATCGATTAAAGATAGAAGAGGAATACAAAATTTGAAGGAAACAAATGACTCACCCATCAATAAAAAACGACAACGTTACACTCAAATAACCAGCCACACAAAACAGCAACGTTCCAATGTACAAATTAAAAACCATCGTTGAGACCAAAATGGGAAAACGAAATCCCAATCCCCACAATTCTTCTTCAAACTTTTCCCCGATTAGAATTACAGTATCAACGATCTCCACTCTCTTGAGGCGCCGAGAATGAGCTTAGAGACAAATCAGATGAATGCCCAAGTGATTAGGTTTCTGCCTAGCCTTGTGCCATGAACGTTACAGCCTATCCTTTGGTGATTAAAAGGTAAGACAAATCCTCCATAAAATCATGTTTCTCTTCTTTGTATTTCACACTTAAATTTGACCGATGCAAGACGATTGAAGCTTCTCTTATTGTCTCTTTATGTACCATGATATTGGTTGAGTGTCCCGAACACTATTTCCAAGCCCGATGACATTTTTCTTTTGTCAACTGAATGGTAAGTTTCCCTTCTAGTGCCTTCCATATTATCAAGAAATATTAACTTCGAAAAACTTCCTGCTACTTTTGGTATGCATGTTTCTCTGGTCTAAAGTTCGTTTGAGCTCGATTAAATTTATTTTTTAAAAGTTAAAAATATTATTTTATATAAAATTTTAGACTTTAGGTTGGATCGAGCTGGGTGATCAGAATTTAAGCCTGGTCTAAAATTTAGAAAAAAAAACACTCTTACCTAAATCTAAATTCAATTAACTCGAGTCGACTATGTTAACTTTGAGCTACACTAACCGGATTGGCCATTTTTGCTATGACCTAGTAGTTGAGAGCTTTAAAAATATGGTGGATCTCTAGACTTTATATGACATTTATTACTAAAATTATTTGGCTGTTATTGGAGTGTTAATAGGCATAATTTCATATTACTTTTCTGTTTTTTTGCCTTTTCTTTCAAAGAATGTGAGAATCTTTTTAAATAAAATTCAAAATATTTAATTATTACAGTAACATGAAACATCCGAATAAAACAAAAAACATGCGCAGAAGAATACAGTTAGAAAAAGAAAGAACAGAGAAAAGCACAAATATTTAAAAAAATTGGAAAGGACTCATAGCGGCTTTGCTGTTGTGTTGCTGTGACAGCTTGCGTGCGTGCCTCTCCGTAATGTCCCGTGTCTCTCTGCATCTTCTTCTTCTTCTTCTTCGTCCTTGGAACTATCTCTTTTCCATCCCTTCGACATCGCTCTGAACCTCATCCACTTGCGTCACCTGGTAAACCAACACTTTGTTCTCATTCATTGTTTTTCCTTTTCTTCTTTCCAACTTCTTCCGTTTTCCTCACTACGTTACAAAATTTTCTATGATGGGTTGGAGATGAGGTTGGTTCTTTTTCGTCATCTTCTTCATGTTAAATTTGTATTCCCGTAATATACATTTGGTTGTTTTCTTCTTCTTTTGTGTTTTTTCGTGATGACAGGTGGTTTTGAATTGTTAAAGATTCAACATTTCTGTGATCTCTCGGTTATTTGTGTTCTAATGTCTTGAAATGGCACTGTAATTATTGATTCTTGGAGATTTGAGATCTGGGTTTTGATTTATATGTTGAAATTCTTGAATCTTTTTCTGTTTTGTGTGGACATCATATTAGTATAAGCTCATTGACGACCCTATTATTTTTGCACCTCTTTGTGTCCTTTTATGTTCTTCAGATTGGAGAATAAGGCAAAGAGGGCGGCAGGAGCTGCGATTGGTGGCGCCGTTAGTTGGAAAATAAGTTTCCAACTTTGAGGCTTCTGAAGTGTTCAAAAATTCCGACCTTTCCCTCTTCCATAGATTCCCAGAAGAGAAACTTTCCCCAGAATCTTTCTTTTTCTTTTCCTGAGCTGGATTTCCACATAAAACAAAAGAATATCCACATTTCTACACCTTTTAATATTCTTAGATAAACAAAAGCAAAAAACACCAACAAACAATGGTAGAGTAAGAAGCAAATGTAAAAGTTTCATGGCATCTCTCCACTAGGAGTTGTTATTTCATGGAGGGGAGATGCTCTGGAGTGCCTTCTTGTTAGGAGCAACTGTGGGACATGATTGAACAGTTTATCAATTTTGTTATCCGCCCTCCCAGGTACCTATTGGCGAATTTTTTTCTCTTTACTTTATCTGTCTCTCTCTCTGATTCTTGGCTTTCTTGTTTTTACCGTTCTGGATGTATAGGGCGGACTATAATCCAGATCTTTATTTGTGGGAGAGGGATTTCACTCTCGCAGGCAGAGCATACAAGAGAATAGACTTGGAGGCAAGTATGGACATGTTTTGACGTCCGTTTGCACTCTTTAATTCCTTCCCTCCATAATTTCCTACTTTCAATTATCTTCACTTTCATGATGATATGTAATTATACTGCTTTATGTTTTTTTGTTTTTGGCTGAACTCCTGCAGCTTAAAAACGAAAGAGGCCACACCTTACAATGCAGCCATTACGTACCTTCACATTTCCCTGAAGATACTCCTCTTCCTTGCGTTATATATTGTCATGGAAATAGGTAGAAACTAGTCGTGCTCTTCTCCATTTGGATAAACTTCAACTTATAAAATTTAGAACAGTAAATATAAAATTAACTGCACACTGGATTTGTATAACGTTAGGGTTCTGCCTGTATTTTAAGCTTATATTCTTTCCTTGCTTTTAATTATGTAAAAATTTTGAACTTTGTTTCAACTTTCTTTGAGAGAGAGTTCTTATACTAAATAAAGGTGGGAACTCACTCAGTTTTGACCATATACGTAATGCAGTGGTTGTAGAGCAGATGCAAATGAAGCTGCTGTAGTTCTTCTTCCATCAAATATCACTTGTTTCACCCTTGATTTTTCGGGTTCTGGTTTGTCTGATGGTGACTATGTCAGCCTTGGTTGGCATGAGGTTTGCAACCATATTTGGCTTTAAATAGTCTCTTGTAACCAGCTTTGACTATCTTGTGACTTAAAAGCTTTGTCCCGTTTCCTTCGTTCTTTAAATGGCAGAAAGAGGACCTCAAAGTTGTAGTTTCATATCTAAGAAGCAACAAACAGATATCACGTATAGGGCTTTGGGGACGATCCATGGGTGCAGTCACTAGGTGCTTTATCATAACTATGCTGTTTTCTTTTACTGTTGTTATTGTTTCTTATACTAGGTTGTTATGTTAATTTTCGATTGCAGCTTCAGTAAAATGTTGAGTGACATATTTATGACATAATGCAGCCTTCTTTATGGAGCAGAAGACCCATCCATAGCTGGAATGGTTTTGGATAGTGCCTTTTCAAATTTATTTGACCTAATGATGGAACTTGTTGATGTTTACAAAATACGGCTTCCAAAATTCACAGTATGTCTGGCCTCCATACCTCTCCTTTCTTTTGCCTTAGCCCAGGAGAGTCTAGTGTTATGTATATGATCTTGGAAAGGATGAGAAAATCAATTACCTGGGGTTATATCTTTGATTTTTTATTTTCATGTGCTTATTTGATCACTTGATATGTAAGAATTTATGTTTCATTGGGTTACTCTGCTGGAATTCTCTAGGTGGATACAATTTAAATCGTATATTATCTAGATACGACACTCTAGCAGTAACTGTTCAGCTTTCTAAGCCTGGAAAGTTTGCACCATTGTTTATTCTATCAGATTTGCTGTTCAAGTAGTTGTTTTGAGTATACTTATGGTGTAGTCCTTGATAATTTGCTCAGTTGCCTATATAACTAATCATTCTTGCATGTGATTTAAGCTTAGAGAAAAAGAAGTTTGCTGGCATTCCAGGATCTAAAATTAGAATTTTCCAGTTTAACTTCTTGTTTAGTCCTTGGTTTAAAATGAAAACTTTCTTAACTTTGCTTGTAATCAGGTTAAGGTGGCAGTGCAATACATGCGGCGAGTAATTATGAAGAAAGCAAATTTTGATATCATGGATCTAAACTGTGTAAAGGTATGTTCCTCTTTTACTTCATCAATGCTGATTTGTAGGAAGGAGATATAATCATCTAGAGCAGCAAAGACTTGGATGTATCTGTTGAGTGGTAAACAAGTGGCTTCTGATTACAAAACTTATCTTGACAATGCTTATCTGATATTGCACTAAGTATGACAATCTAGATTGACGCCATTTTATTTATTGTTTGGAGCAATATTTCATTCTCTATGACATGCAGGTTGCACCCAAATCATTCATTCCTGCTTTATTTGGACATGGTAGTGAGGACAAGTTCATCCAATCCCATCACTCTGACATCATCTTTAAATCCTATGTGGTAATTTTTTTTTCTAAAGATCTTTTACTTTTCTTAGATTAGTCAAAATCTGAAGATATAACCATATATATGGTTTGTACAGGGGGACAAAAATTTGATAAAATTTGATGGTGATCACAATTCTTCCAGGCCACAGTTCTTTTATGATTCAGTTTCCATTTTCTTCTTCAATGTACTTCATCCTCCTCGAAGTTCTATTTGCTCAACTAAGATGGAGAAGTATTATAATCAAAGAGATTTGAAGGTCAACACTGGCATGGATGAGGTGACTTTTTCTTCTCTAACAAAACAGTGTAATTTTAAATTGGTGTTTATAAGGGTAAATGAAAAGGAACAGTTCAAGATCAACTAGTGAAAAGTGCATGAAAAAGAAGACAGAAATTGGGCCAAAAACGAAATTAAAAATCAAACAACATAGTCCTGTAGAACTCTTTTCTCTGCATGTAGATGCATTGTGGTTCCTTGTGTCAAACTACCATTATTATTGGTGTCTATATTAAAGTTAAATCTTCTCCAGAAGAACTTGTTTAAGTTGATGTCTGACATGCATTTTGCAAAAATGGTGTAATTTTCTACCGTTCTGTCAAGCTCTTCAATCGAAGTGTAATGAGTGATGTTAATTTTATAAGGTAATATTGTTAACTCAATGCTTCATTTCAAAACCAATGGTTACTTATGTAAAGTGCTGCTGACAGATGTGGTGTCTGAAATCCCTTTTTGTGCTAGAACAAATAGCTATTAACTTGTCCTAGGTGTGTTTCCTTAATTTCCCCTTCAAAGAATGTCAACTAGAACTTACAAGCCTTCACCTTGTTGTTTTTCTTAGAGCCTCTTGTATGAGATAATAACAGGCCTTGGTTCTTCCTGCATTGATGCTGCAAGTTCATCTTGTGCTCCTCCAAGTATCCAGACTGCAAAACCTGTAAGCGAACTTCTTTGTGAGGTTGTCCCAGATGCTTGTGTAATAGTATGTATTTTTTTCATTCATTTACACATACTTTTTATAGTTGGATCTTTAACCTGAATAAATTTAGAGTTTGTTGGTTGATGCAGAACTCCTTGGACGAAAAGCATATGATTCGTTCGGAGGAGCCTTCAAATTTTCAGGTGATATTAATTGTTACTGTGCAATTGAAATTAGGGAAAAGGAAGGAGAGAATTTAGACAAAGTTTTATGTGGTTTGGCTGTAAAAACTACACACAGTCTGCTGCATTTTACTAGGGTTTTGCATGTGTTGAACAGTACAAGAAATCCCTATTTATAGGATGAAATACATATCTCATTAAAATTATATTTCTGCTGAGGAGCATGCATATAATATTTCTATATTAAATACTAAATCTCAAAGACATTCAACAAGTACTAGCATGAAGTTCAATGGGATTAGGTCTTATATATCAATTGTAAGAAACAGAGATTGTACGATAAATTAGGCTTTCATTAGAATATCCTCTGTGTTGCTCATCATAAAATATGACTATAAGTCAAGTGAATTGTGACCATGAGTTTGCAGAGAGATGAACTTACCATTTTATTAGCTTGATTGGCTGTGATCATGGCCTAAAGAGGCACGTTTTACCTGCATTGCAAATACAAAATACATTTAATTGTAGAGGACGATTTGGTCTGCCCAACCATCTTTGCCAAATGGTCATCTTTGACAGGCACTATGGCTTTGGTTTTAGAAAACTTGGTGACTTCACATCTATATGTGAATCTCAATTGATAACTGTTGTCCTCAATGGTCTCATTTCACACTTAAGAATAGAACTTATACCAGTTGTTTGCCACTTAATTAGCTCATAAGTGATGGTGGAGTGGCGACAACAGTGGTATTATAGACATATTTTAGATGAACTTTTTGCTCCAAAATTGATTACTTGGGGAAAAAGAACGAACTTCTTTAGAATATGTCTTGAGTTTTTTTATCTTGTGACACACAAAGGAGAATGCCAAGGAGTAAAGCCTTGCTGCGCAACTTATAATACTTAATCTCGTAAAGTGATTCTGGAAACACCAAATCAAATAAACTTTTGCTTGAAATGTGAATTGCTGTAACTTGTGTGTCATGTAAATGGCTTTTTAGATGACATGTATAATCAGTGAATGGGAAAACATGGATTTCATTGGAGGCTCTTATGGAGAAATGTGTTGTAGATACTCTTCTTAATTTCAGTTGGAACCAAAACCCTAGCTGAACTGAGTCTGGAGTCATCATAGAATTCATTTAACCAGTTTCGAAATTTTGATTTGCTTACCACAGCTCTCTTACTCTGGTTTGGAATCAAGCTGCTACTTAAATTTTTTTCACTTGATAATTAGCTGATCCTTCTACAGCATTTTAAAGGAGCAAGCACACAATTCCAATTTGCTTTCATATTCTACTTTTCGTTGGTCTTGGGATTCCAAGAGGACAGTTGCTATTATTTGAGTAGCAAATGACAAATAACATATTGTTTCTTATGGAGTTCTCTATAATTATGGATATCAGGATAAGCTAAACGGAGCAAGTGAGGAATGTTGCTCATATACAAGCTCAAACAGAGAGAGTTGGGGAAGATGTTCTTCCATAGGAGGCAGTGATGATGAATCTTTTGCTGAATGCAAAGGTGGTGACAACAGCCATGAGGTCTGGTTCTCTCTTTCTCTAGCTGGCTTGTGCTGATTTGTACTATAGAAATGGTATGCCTAAGGGCTTCGGACACTTGCACTTTCATACTCTTTTTTGTGCCTGTTAATACTAGTTGAATGCTTATAGGGAATCATGAATCGTAATAACCAGGATAGTAGGTTATGTTGATGCACGAACTAACTTGCACTGTCTCATTCTTGATCTTGTGCTCTTCTTCTGTAAATAGATGGCTCTAAAAGTGCTTGCAACACCTTTACGAACTGTGCAACATATATCTCTGGACAACGTAAAAGAGAAGAAGAAGAAAAAGAAAGATACATCATCTGCAAAGACACTCAAAGGTGAGAAACTTGAAAAACTTGAGGCCTTCAGCAAGCGGTTGCGCGATTGCTTTCCGAGGCGAGTAAACCATCGGAGACATAACTCGTCGTGAGTATGAGTGAGGCATGCCTGTGGAACTATGTTTATTCTTGTAGCAGCTTATCCACACTTTTCACATTTGTAGCTTGTAGGCATTTGTTTTCCTAAGGTCTGGTGCTACATCGTTGCCTTCTCTAACTGTATATGTTTGGCCTGGCACACACCTGAATCAGTGTGTGTTTGTGTAATGTCCTATACTCGCAGCAGTGCTTGTTAGCTAAAATGTTGTCCTAAGCTGGAGGATTTGTCATTTATTTAAGCCTTTGTAAAACTATGCTTACATGATTTTTGGTCAACTCTACGGCCTAGCATCTCGTGTAGCCATAAATACATCACTAGACGAATCCAATCCAAATTTCATAATCTTTCTAATTAACTGATTCATGAGTCTTGCCGTTGTTGAAATGTAGAGGGGCTAGCAGCCAACAATTTTCTTATTCTCAGCAACTTCCAGCCGCAATTTTTACCATTGTCCATCATTTAAAATCTCTTGACATAACAGAGCAGTCATCAGTTAACACAATCTTCAAATAAACAAACCACTTCCGATTCACAAAGATCTGGACATGTACCAGGTATCTAAGAAGGTTTTATGTGAAATAACAGAGACATCTTTCCTGGAACCTAATTATCTCAGACAGCTAACACTAACAGGTTCTACAATCTAATTAAAAGTTCATCCTTTTACAGGCATGGCAAGATGATGGTCAATAAGAGTAAATACCATGAAGCAAGGAAATATACACCTGTGCCTGAAATCTTCTCCATCTAATCATTATTCCCCAGAGATAATTCAGATGAAGGGCTCTCTAATCAGGCAGACAGTGCGGTCTGTACGATGGATTTAAGCTTGACTCCAGGATCTGGTGTGTGAGGGCCATCTCTGGTTTATCATAAGCTACTCCTATGCTTATGCGCTGTTTCTTCATTGATCTCTCAAGTTTAGGGCTCTCACCTGGAGAACCAACATTACCACGTGAATCAGGAGTCAATGGTTCATGTTGAGATGAGAATGATTCATCAACGGAAAGGCTCTTAGCTGCAATTCGTTCCTTGGAAGCCTTATCTTGGAAGGGTAACTCAGAAGTAGGGGCAGGTGTAGCTGGGTCGTTCTTGTCAGATTCTGGACAGTTGTCACCTGACACTGGGCCAGAAACCCCTGAGCCAGGAGCCTCCGCAAGGACACCACTAAGTCGTTGTTGCTCCTCAATTATCTTCTTCAGATACTTACCCTGGGCTTCAATACGTAATTGTAGCTGCCTCTGTACCTATTGTCCACAAAGCATCCAAATTTGACTGCTAAGGATATAACCAACAGTATAACCAATAATACCTACATGCTGATATTATGACTGACAATCAACATGCAAATCTGCCTACAGGAGAACTATAACTGAAGTAACATAATGTACCATAGGCTATTAAACAGCCTAAAACCCATAACTAATGCAAGTAAGCCAATGTATTTTCCGAATGTATGATTGATGATATGTTACTTGCCTTCCCTTTACTGTTAACCGTTAAGCATGTACCTTAGGCCTTTTCCTATACTTCAACATGTGAGAACTTCAGAAAAAGTTACAGCACCTTGATCAAGAAAATACTAAGACCATATGACAACTGAAATGTGGATATTAATGAAATCCCTGGATTTTTTCGAATTGACCTGGCTGGAAGGAGGATTGACAATACTTTAGGATATTGAAATCCCTGAAAAATGAGCGAATGCAACAAACTACATAATTCTACTAAGACCCCCTTGGTCTACTAAAGTAACAAAATAAAGAAATATTGTTCTATGAATAATTTTTGCCTTTTCATTTAAAATGCTAAAATCTTTGATTATTCAACCAAACCTAAAACATAAGAAAATGAGGAAAATTTTGAGCAGGAGAAGCAATGTCAAATCTCACCAAAATCCCTATAGCTATTTCAAATGGTTCTTGACTAATTTAACATTTCCCCCCCAGTCAAGTAGGACAGTATAAGCTCAAGCTGATAACTGAAGAGTCCTTGTAAAAGAAACACTAGTTATTGCTCAATAATAAGGATGGAAATTGGCCCAAAGCCCGGTCAGGTTACTACCAAAACGATGTCGCTTTGGTGGAGAGGTTCAGGCTGGCATTCAGTCCCAAGCCTGGCCGAAAGTTCAGTCAACCCATGTCTGGCAAGTTAATTTTAGTCCAGTCCAGGACTCCAGGCTGGACCGGGCCAGGATCTAGTTGCCATTCCTACTCAATAGTATGTTAAACATGAATGCAAACGAGTAGACATGCCTCCAATTGCTCATGCAGACGTTTTTGCACTTCCATTTGCAGCTTGAGTGCTTCCGTAATTTGCATTCCACTGAGAAAAGACAGAAGGAAGAAAATCAACAATAAAATCCCAAATTGATCAGACAGAAGAACTCCGGATCAGACTTTAAAGAATTTTGGGCAAGGGCAAAAAACTCAGATATGGATAACATATTCCTGTTTTTCTGCTTGTATACAATGGTGGAAAATGTGAATTCTTCCATTCAAAACTTCCAAGTTTTTGCACATTATCTATTTAAAACAGGTGATTAAGAACAGAAGAAAAGGCAAGGCAGATGCACTTACGATGAACCATCCAGTGTGGAGAGCACATCGCCAGTTTCTTTGTTGTCAGCTTTTTTCCCTTGCATTACCATTTTATGTTCGGATCAGAAAACAAAAGTCTGTGCAGTATCTTCTAATATACAATAAGAGTATGTGTGCTGTATTAGTTATTTATCTTAAGAATTCATGTGAAATTTTTGTAAAATGCTGTAAATAATTCACTTCAAAGGGCCTAAATCATGCCAATTTCGAGTTAGATAACATCATATGTTGTCAATATTTTGTTTCTAATTTCTGTCTATAACTTCATGTCCTGTTATTCATCTTGTTTAGCTAAGACCTACATTGCCTCCTAGCATGTCCATCCACCTCTACATGCCCACAAATAAGTAAGAGTGACTGGCACATGGACTTACCATCAGATGAGGAGTCGGGAAGGTATTTTGCAAGTCTATATTTCTGGAAGGATCATGAGAGCGAAGTCAGAAGAACTAATGGAGGAGTATAAGTGCTAGAACCTTAACTGGCATTTCCAGAGAATTCAAGAGGAAAAAGGGGATAATATATTTAATGATATAAGACGAGTATTATAATTAGAAAACCTGTAAATGGCTTTTGACATGGTATATGGTTAAACCTTGTACACCCATGACTCTAAGAACACCTTTTGGTGTAGCACCTGGAAAAGGAAAAATTAAAAAAGAAAAGAAAATGAAGTATCTACAGATAAATATATTCATATTAGTTGGTAATTTTCTCAACTAAAATTTAGAATATCCATGTCAAAAAGGCTTATCATCTAGACATCTCTTCTGTGAAATTTCGTAATTATTTTTATTTTTAAGAGTAGTATTTTATATATAAGAAGATTAATATCTTAACCAAAAACCTTAAGGCAATGATTTATGAATCCTTTCTCATATGTAAACCATTATATTTTTTTGCTCACTTCGAATTTGGAATTTATTAGTTATTTTAATATCTTCCCATTGCATGCAGATAACTATATTTTACTTCCTATGGAGTTCTGATACACTTCAAATCATAAACTGACTACTACCACAATACAAGAAGTTTGGGTATACAAGCAGTGTATTGAGTTCCAGGGTTCATAATTTGAGCACAAGAATACTGTAAACACACTTATGGAGACTTGCAAGTATCTCCATTCATGCCTCTATGCCAGTGTGCATCCATGTTTGTGCAGGTGGAAAAGCAACACCGTTAGATTTTCTTGGTGTTAGCCACAACTTGGCAGTTGAATGCTTATCTAGTGAAAGTGGAATGAATTAACCACAGGGAAAAAAAGAAAAACTAGGTTTTGAGTTCACTGTCATAACTCAAGTATTAAACTGCTAAGAAATTCCACAGAAATTAACAATATATAATCTAACAGGTATAAAAGGCCAGCAAGAACCATAACCATGTAAAGTTATGTATAAAGAACTGAATAACATGGATAAAACATGTAAAAAGGAGAAACTGAATATTGTAGCATAACTACATTAACTTATTGGCACTTCTCAACAATGAAAGAGGAGCTTCTGACGAATCTTAAAAATGAGACCTACTCTGGTCAACAAACTTAAAAATTCAAATCAAGAGCAAAAGAAAAATAAGTGCTTGAGAAGACTCACGGTCTGGCCCACCAAGTTGAGCCACCGCATCAACAAAACGTTCATGAAGTTCATGAGTCCAACGTAGTCGTTGCTTTGAAGCAAGAGTAGGATTGTTGCTGAGATCACTTCCTCCACTGACAGGGTCCATTTCAAGAGCACCACAATCTAAATGCTGATCATGCACTAATGAGTTTTGACCAACCAAACTCGAACCAGGAACACCCTTTGGCTGAAACATTTGAATTCGCCTGTATGCAAACAACTTGAATTCAACCAGAAGCAGAAAAAAAATCAGAAGATTTATCATGACCATACCATCTTCTATGACAATCAAAGAGAACTAGAGAAAGATGAGATCGGATCTCAACACTTGGAACAAGTTAAAAATCCTTACAAAAGACGCAATTAATCAGAATTATAGATCTCTCAGCCAAAGCTGGCGTCAGAAGAAAGTTGCAGCAATTACATATCTTCAAGCAACGTTTTAAAGAACCTTTCCTAATGACCAAAGACTATAAACTTGATGCACGTGACATCAAGATACAGCCAAATATCAAAGCTGATTCTTAATACTTAAACACAGATGGGACTTGGGACTAACAAGAACTAAGTGATGGTAAAAAATGGTAACACGAAAAGACATTAGCAGCATAATTGAGGAGTAGCAGCAATACCAGTAAAAATGAAATTTAATCTACTAAAAGTATCTAAGTCCACAAAAAAAATTCTCATTAGTATCATTATGAACGTAACCTCCAACGCTTCAAATATCGGACAACTAACGATTATACCCCAAGTAAACTACTTTATCATCACTAACAACCACGTGATACATAAAACAAAAATGAACTAAATATCACGCAAGTCAATCAGAAGCCCGAATTACTTGCTGAAATTAGGGTTTGAGAAAACCAGAAACTGAAAAACGAAGAGGGCTAGAAACAGCAATAACACGAAACCACATATCCAAAAAGAAAAACAACTTAAAAGAAGCAACAAGTGGGACACGAAATTCGAACCTTAAAAGCGAAAGCATAGAAAAAGTCAAATGATCACAAAGAAAAAGAGAAGACCCAGAAAACGAACGGGAATCTAAAGTACATACCAGCCAGAATTAGATCTATATCTACAGGTCGCAGTGTCCTCCGAGAATCTCGGGGCCTTCTCCCTTCCTCGACGTACTCTCCTTTTTCTCTGTCTACACTTCCACAATCCGTACCAAGTTAACAGGCGGAATTCAGAAAATCACAATCAAACGGGGATTCTCAAATTACAGGTTCCAAGATACTTTAGATTACTACACAGGAAAATTTTAACAAGAAAAGAAAAGAAAAGAAACAAGTCTGTTTCAAGTAAGAAACTTGGGAGCGAGCGAGAGACAAGTGTCAATGAGCAAGGTCTGTTCTTTGTTGTTATGATTTGTTGAGCTGTTAATTTAACTGTTTTTTTAAGAAAAAGAAAAACAGAAGACAGGAAAACATATGTAAGAGACAAAGCGTCGAAATCAATATGAGCTAGGGAGTAGTATAATCACATATTTAAAATCAAAATTTATTTTTTAACATAATTATTAATATATTTAAAATAGAGATTGAAATTTTAACGTCAACATCAACGTCAACGTCAACGTACTCAGTACATAAAACTTTTCATTTTGCGGGAATATGAAAAAAAACGGTAATATACGTACTTTTTTATAATTATAAAGAAACAACTTTACGGATTGTTCAAAACTTACATGTATAATATTTTATAAAATAATTCTAAGATAATGTTATTTTGAAGTAGAAAATCATACGGTTTAGATTAAATATCAAACGAAATTTTAAATTTAAACTCAACTTGAGTTTAGAGGGTTTAAACATAATATTTTATAAAATAATGTTATTTAGAGGGTTTATTTTTCATAAAAAGAAAAAGAAATTTGAGAGGACAAGACAACAGGCCATATGCCGGAATCCAAACCAGTAATATTCCGTGCCCACACGGTTTGCGTTCATTGTCTATGATTATTATGTGTTTGGACTTTAATGTTTCGGATCCTTCGTTCTTGTTTATTTTTTAAACTCAAATTCCTTCTTTGTTTTTTTTGTCTTTTTAATTTTATTTAGACTTTGATAATAATAAGCAGAAAGTCCATAAGCTTCTAACAAAATGTAATTTAAAAAAAATTGTTTAAAATAGCTGACTATATATTTTAAATAATTTTTCAAAAATTACTCCAGTATATAAGGTTTCTTATTTTACAAAATTCGGGGATCATTAATTGTACACAACTTTCTCTTTGCATTTTTATAAATGTGATGTTCCTTTAATTTAAATCCGTAATTTTTTAGTGCCTGTTTGGATGAGCTTTTGTTAGTAAAGCTTTTATCAGTAGAGTTTTTATCAGCAGAGTTTTTTTTTTAGAAAAACTTGTGTAGGATTCCAGTTGAATGTTTGACTGTCAATTAAAAAACAACTTTTTTTAAAGAACTTAATACAATAGACTGTTTGACAACATAAAAATAAAAGCGATTTTATTAATTTTAACTATATTTTATTTTGTAATAAAAATTATTAATGTATATAAATGTTATTTAAAGTATATTAAATAATATGCAAAGTACAATATATTAATTATTATATAATTTTAAACCATGTGATACATAAATGAAAAGATATATAACCAAATCTTTTATATGGATTACAACATAAGTAAAATTAATATTAAAAATAAATATTAAAAAATATATAAAAAGTCAAATATTATTATATAAATCCTAAAATAAATGTGATGATGAGTTTGTGGGTATTGTGAAAATTATGTATAAAAATAAGGACAAAAGGGACTAAAAAATAGATTCATTAATTGATCTAAAAAATTTACCTAAAAAGTACTTTTTTGAAAAGCTTCAAATTTGAACTTCTTAAAAAACTGTATTTTATCTACCAAAAAAAAATACTAAAAAATACTTTTTTATTTTACAATTAAACAGAAAATTTTCTTTTAAAAAAATTGTGATAAAAAAAACTTATTCATCCTCCAAAGCTCAACCAAATAAATACTTAATCAGGTAGAAGTAAGCCAGGTAGAAGTAATCTTACGAATTGCTGTGAAATTAGTACTCTATAATAATATATAAAAAGAAGTTAATGAAATAAAGAGAGATTAATGTTTAATAAATATTTTAAAAAATAATGGTTTAAATAATGGGAAATTGGATAATTATCTTTGAAAAGAGTCCATTTGGATAAGGAGTGGCTTGATCAGGGACACCATTGGGCGGAATCTTACATACAATCCAGCTTTTAGTTGTTTGTTAGTGAGTTTGCGCTGTCCAATTCCAACTCAGCCTGCACATTATGTTTCATTCAAAACCTGTAATCTTACAACACTGTTTTTATTATTTGACCGGATTCTCTATATCTTCATCAATAATATACATCACCCTTTTTAATATTGGAAATTTCCTTTGTGTTCTCCAAAATCCAACATTCTGTTAAATGTGAATTCTTGTCTTTAGGATTTATAGAATTTTATTGATATCACGGGATCGAATTATGAAAATAGTCTTCTTATAAAATAAAATGTGTATAATTAATGATCCTCCCTCGATCCTCCCAAAGGATAGAGTCTTGTATATTAAGGTAACTTTTTTTCAATTTTTTAAAAATATAATAAAAATCAAAACAAAAATAATAATGCCTTAGTAGCCAAACCAAGAGTTGTTTTGGATATGACAGAACAATATGTCGAAATGGATTCAAGAGTTGAATCAGAAGTGCAACCTGAACATCATGATGTGCCTAGACGTAGTGGGGGGGTTGTGAGACAACCAGATAGGTATCTGGGTTTAGGAGAAGGCTTAATTGCCATCTCAGACCAAGAAGAAACAGATCCCGTTACGTATACACAGGCTATTAATGATGTTGATGCAGGAAAATGGCTCAAGGCAATGGAATCAGAAATAGATTCTATGTATACTAATGAAGTCTGGGTCCTTGTAGATCTACCACCAGGTCTAAAAGCCATAGGGTGTAA
>JAOTIZ010000201.1:4901161-4912464 GCA_027123425.1 Erythroxylum panamense
TCATAAATTAATATATATATATATATATATATATAAAGAAAAAATAAAAATAAAGCTAAAACTAAAACTAAAGATAGAAATAAGTAAAAAAACATAAGTAATTAAAAATAAAAATAAAAATAAAAAGAATAAAATAAAATAACTAAAGAAATAATTACTACAAACAAAAGTTTTTACGTTAATTAGAAGACAACAAAAAATGGTGAATTGTGGTGTATAAACTCTATTTTGTTTATATCAATGTTTTAAGATCCAGATGGAAAATTAAACTGGTAAGAAGTTCAAATAATATCAGATCGTCATAAAATAAATTAAAGAATGAATAAAAGTAAATAATTTAAAATATGGTTGAAAGAGATTGCTTTTGTCCATCGAAAAATTTAAAATTTAATTTAAAATAATTATTAAAAAAATTAATTAAATTATTTTAGTTTATAAGAATATATTAATTTATATAAAATTAACTGATTAATTAATAATCTGATTAGTTTTTAACAAGAGTTATTAAAACAAATTAAGCCATAAAATTAAAAACTGAACCGAAAAGTTTAACCGTTCGAGTTTTTTAATTATTAGTTTGTTCTATCATAACAAATCATATTTCACGAGGGAATAGGTCCAAAATTAGAATGCTACTGCCAATAGGAAGTAATTGCAAATTGAGGTAAGCCAAAAACATTGGTAACAACTTTTAGAAGTATAAAAATATTTAGATAAAAATTAAATTACTCATTGTTTTAACTTTTTGATTATTAAATAAATTTATTCACTCAATAAAATTTACTAAATTAAGGGGTCTATTGACATTTTTTAAAGGTTTTTTTAAACGAAAGAACCTGCAGCCGCTATCTTTTAGATGTACATTGAGTAAACTTCTGGATTGACGCAATAGTCTACAAATCACACCAACCGGGTACTCTGCACTAAACAAGCCCTATATGACAGGCTCGATTGAGAAAGCATAATTAAAGGGATTCAAACACAAGACATTTTAACTCCATGTCTCCACCCCACCAACCCCATGTCACCTTTTCGACAGTAATCAAATGATCGAGACAATTCACAATTTTCAAGAGTTGTCTGTTTGTTGAATCAATTTTGAAGGTTTCTCCATCTCCAAAATCTCATGACTTGTTAGCTCTAGTTCAGTGTTAACAGAGCTATCTGTTAATATATACTTGTCTACAAATAATTACATTCAATTAATAGGAATATTCATACAAGTATCTCAGGACAGACATGGCTACATTGATTAGAGAATGTCAATATAACCATTTATATATCTCATAAGCCACAAAAAATGGAAGAACTAGGTAATCTCATCATGCCTGAAGATTACATACTAATTCTTCAGGATTAGTAGACATTATCTCCAATCAATAGGGAAAATGCTAGTATTAGAGAATAATCAGCAGCTGAATATTTAATTAATCAGCAGCTGAATATTTAATTGGTCATTAGCAATTTCATATTTACAATTTGTGAAAGGTCATTTCCTCACAGTTTATAATGACTTATATATACCCATGAAGGATATTAGGGTCAATGTTCTTGAAATAATTATCAAAGGTAGTTATATAAAGACAATAATAAACGAAACGTTTAAGATGAAACATATATGTGTTTATTTGTTGCTTCTGATTCTTCCATCAAGTTTACACAAAGAAGAATATCTTTGTAGTAAAATGTAACAAGTTCTTTAATCGGTGGAACTACAACAAGAATCTAAGTACGTGATTCTTTGTTTTATATGCACATGAACATGATACTGTTTAACATAATCTACGTGATGATATTCTAAATTATTTATAATCTTACATTGGTATCAGAGATAGTTAATGTTTTTTTAATGTTATATGCATGTGTAAATATGTGTTTTTGGATATGCTATTTCTTGTTATATCATACATTTGTTTTACGCTTATAGTTTTACTCATTCTATTTCCTATAATCCAACCTAGAAATGTCAGGTTTTTTATTTTGTCTCTTCTTTCATGGGTGTTGGGAAGATGATTGTTGACGGTGAAACATGAATGATCTTAAAACAAAAAGACAACAATGTTTTATTTTTGTTTCTTCTCTTTAGGATTTTTTTAAATTAAAAGTTGTTTGTTTTTCGTTTTTTCTCTTTACGATGCTTTTATTTTTTTCTGAAGCCAACAAAAAACACACTCATATGTACACACACACACACACACACACACACACACACTCACACGCACATACACACACACCCATACGCCTGCAAAGGCGCACACACGCGCAGACCCATGCACACACACAGAGTTAAAATAAACTTAGAAATAAGTTTATTCTCGTTGAAGTAAAATTAGGCGTTTCATTAGAAATTAGTTTCTAATTAAACCCAGATAAATTGATTAGTTCAATTACAATTTAAGATTAGAAACCAGTTTCTAATTGATTAGATAATAATAACATAATTTGATTAGTTAAAATAAATTGCTCATAGAATTAATTATTTCCATTCTATGAGCATCAGTTTGCTATATGTTAGACAAAATAATTTGTTTATTTTGTGTACTCTTCTGATTCCTAAAAATTTGTTTTTCAGGAAAATGCCTACTATTAAGCGGACGTCTAAGCTTATTCGATGTGAGGCACAGAAGATACATATTAGCAACATTTATATACAGTTAGTTAACATGCATTTAATGCCTGGAGATGGTCTAACACAACATGTTATTTCGGTTAATAACATAATGCAAGAGTTATATTTTGGAGGTTGCGTAGCTTATGCAAATGTTGAAGTAAAGTACATGACTTTGCTTACGACATTATTTCAACCTCAAGGCGAGTTGTTACGAATGCTCTGGAATAATATGCCTAACAAGAAGACTTATAATTTGTTAGTGATGACATTTATTAAAGAGATGAATAGAAGAACATTGATTAGGACTTTGTATCATGTAGGTCTTCTAATAGAAATAGTCAGAGCTATTGTACATCGAATTTTGCAAATTGTGTCATGTGAACTTGTGAACTCATTTCTGCTTAGGATTCATTACCTATAGATTATTCGTAGGTTATAGCATAATTAATACAATATGTTGTTTTATAAGAACAAATTCTTGATATTTTTATATAGGAATTTGTCTAGAGTAAAGTAATTAGGATTTGATTGTGTTTATGAATAATGATTGAACACATTTGCAGACTTTTGATTTCATAAATAATTGTGGTCGAATTATTTACTCTATGAATGATTAATGTGACATTAACGTTCTTATTATAGAAACTTAGTGTTTCAATATGGCTACTGCTTCAAAGAATATTGTTGTTGAATTCAATAGGGGTGAGAAACTCAATGGTGACAATTATGAATTCTGGAATATGAAAATCCAATATGTACTGGAGGAGCAAAGGCTCTTGAACCATTAAACCTAATCATGGAAGTTCCTGAGGAGGGCAATATGACCCAACGTAAGAGGGACCGTAAAGCATATGAATTATGGAAAAAGAAGAACTCTTTAGCTCGTATCATGTTGTTGAGTAGCATGGATAATGATATCACGCGTGAGTTCTGTAAATTCAAAATTGCAAAGGACATATGGTCCGCATTGGCAGCTTGTTTTGGAGGTGTTTCAGTGACCAAAGTGAGGTCACTTACAATTAAATTTGATACTTATAAGAAGCATCCAGATGATACAATGCAAAAGCATATGAGGCAAATGTCCAACATGGTAAGTGAGTTACGTAATATTGTTCATAAGCTTTTTGATGAACAAGGAGTGCAAGTTGTGATTTGTTCACTGTCTCAAAGTTAAGAGCATATGAAGATGCACCTAACTCATAATGAAAACATCAAGACAATAGAAGATGCTACGAGGCATCTCATTTTGGAGGAAGAGCATCTTGAAGCCTTAAAGATGTCTTCTAAGGCACATATAGTTAGTTCTAGCTCACATGGAGCTATAAACAAGAAACACAAGCATCATGGTGGATATAAGTGGAAGAAGAATAAGAAATTCAACCACCCTTCTTAAGAATCCAAGAAGAAAAAATGGAACCAACTGGGAAAGGGAAAGCGTTCCTTAAAGAAGAAGAAGATAAAACATGTGAAATGCTATAATTGTGATAACAAGGGCCACCTTGCTTGAGATTGTACCGAGCCCAATAAGGTATAACTTTATAGTACAAACATTTGTTTTGTGAATATTTTTTGTTCCGTTTTTCTAACTGAATCACATTCTTTGTGGATTGTAGACTTAGGAGCAACCAACCATGTAGTGAAGAACAGAGATGCCTTCGATGAGTTTCGTAAACTCCCATATGGTAGTCGATGGCTTTATGTAAGTAACAACTCCAGAGTTATTGTATAAGGAATTGGCACATATAAATTGGACATGTGTGGAGGACGACCCCTCATCCTACATGAAGTATTGTTTGCTTCATAGATTTGTAGGAATCTTTTATCTGTGTTGATATTGGTTAGACTTGGTTTCAATATAAATTCCATAGCAGTGGAATGAATTTGTATTTTGGATCTATTTATTATTGTCATGGTTTTTTATGTGATGGTTTGTATCTTGGATCTATTTATTATGATCATGGTTTTTTATGTGATGGTTTTATTGTACTGGATGTGTCAAAGGAAAATAATAATATGAGTTATTCATTATTTACATCTAGTAATTCCAATAATGATGCAACTTTGTGCATGCCAGACTATGTCATATTGGTCAAAATCGAATCAGTCGATTAGCTAAAGAAGGGATTTTAGGTAATCTAAAACAAGTAGATCTACTTACATATGAGCATTGTTTAACTGGTAAGATGGCAAGAAAGCCATTTGGAAAGGGAACACGAGCTTTATATCCATTGCAATTAATTCATTTTAACATCTGTCATCCAATGAATGTAAGGGCTAGACGTGGGGCAATATATTTCGTCACCTTTATAGATGAATATACTCGGTATGGTCATGTTTATTTGATTTCTTATAAATCGGAAGCATTCAATTGTTTCATAAAATACATGAACTTAGTTCAGATTCAATTAGATAAGAAAATAAAAACATTATGGACTGATCGTGGATAAGAATATTTGTTAGAAAAGTTCAAGGCTTTATGTGATGAGAAAGGAATGGAAAGACAATTAATAATTCCTAGAACCCCACAACAAAATGACGTCGTTGAAAGACGAAATAGAACACTATTAGAAATGATTAGGTCCATGATGGCTCAAGCATATTCACCAATCACTTTTTGAAGTGATGCATTGTTAGTAGCTACCTATGTACTTAATCATGTACCCACGAAATCAGTTACTAGCACATTATATGAGTTGTGAATTGGTAGGAGACCTAATGTGTCATGTCTTAAACCTTGGGGTGTGCAACCTATGTTCATGATCTCTCTCACAAACACAGGAAATTAGGTCCAAGAGGGAGAAAAAATATTTTTGTTAGATAGATACTCAAAAGGATACGTGTTCATTGGTGAACAAGGTAATTGAGGTGTAACTGAATTTGAATCACGAGATGTAACATTTTTAGAGAATGATTTTCCCAAGCAAGGCGAAATAGGTAAAGACCTATTGTTATATGAGTCGCTTGATCAAAGTGATTCTGTTATGAAGAATCAAGATGAGGAACTTCAACCAAGTGGGAGCAATTCCACTGAAAGGTTCTCTATAATGACTGATCCGAGTGGGAGCAATCAGATCACTTATGAATTTGTTTATGATGAACCTCGTTTAAGATGAAGTAATCGAGGAATAATTCCCTGATGTCGTTTTGAGATTGAAGGAGAAATTAATATGATTATTCCGCAAGAGGAAGAAGAGCCAAGGAATGTAAATGAGGCTCTTACTGGCCCTGCTAAAGAAGAACAAATGAAGCAATAAAAGAAAAATGGCTTCTTTAAGCTCAAATCAAGTATGGGACTTGGTTGAACTCCTTAAAGGGCGTAAAGTAATCGGGAATAAGTGGGTTCTCAAAATAAAGCGAAAAGCTGATGGTAGTATCAAAAGATATAAAGCACACCTTGTAGCAAAAGGATATACACAACAAGAGGGAATTGATTACAAGGAAACTTTTTCATCTGTTGTGAAATTTGCTTCAATCCATCTTATTCTGGATATAGTAGCCAGTATGGATCTTGAATTATATTAAATGGATGTAAAAACTGCTTTTCTCAATGGAGAATTAGATGAAAAAATCTATAAGGAATAACCTGAAGATTTCATCAAGACAGGTCAAGAAAATAAAGTATGTCGGTTTTTAAAATCAATTGATGGCCTGAAGTCGTCTACAAGACAATGGTATATTCGTTTTCATATCGTAATCATTTCATATGATTTTCAAATGATCGATGAGGACTATTGTGTATATGTTAAGAGATCCAAAGATAAATTCGTGATCTTATCTTTATATGTGGATGATATATTAATTGCTTGTAAAAACTATGTGCTTGTTACACAAATCAAAGATTGGTTATCATCTGAATTTGAAATAAAAGACATGGGTGAAGCGGCATACATTCTTGGAGTCAAGATTTCAAGAAATTGTTAGAAAAGATTGTTATCACTTTCATAAGCGATGTACATTCAAAGAATTCTCGAACGATTCCGTATGCAAGATTCTAAACCAATTGATAGTCCTATTGCTAAAAATGAAAGCCTTAATAAGAAAATTGCATATCAACGCCACATGAAAGGGAACAAATGAAGAATGTTCCTAACTCTAGTGTAGTTGGAAGTCTTATGTACACAATGATGTATACAAGACCAAATATTTGTTACGCTGTTGGGACGGTGAGTAGATATCAATAAAATCTAGGCCAAGCACATTGGAAAGCGGTAAAGAGAATATTGAGGTATCTAAAGGGAACTGTGGACTATGCATTATGTCATCAAGGCAATGATCTATGTATACAAGGATATACGGATGCAGATTAGGGAGGAGATTTAGATGAAAGAAAATCTAACTCAAGATATGTATTCTTACAAAAAAAGTAAGAAATAATCTTGCGTTGCACTATCTACAATGGAAGTTGAATTTATAGCATTCTCAACTACAGTACAAGAGGCTGTGTGACTTCATCGATTCTTAGTACATTTGGGAGTCATTAAAAGCGAAATTAATCTAGTGACCATCAACTGTGATAGTCAAGCTGCAATCGCTTATACTAAAGACCAAATTTCATTGTAAGACAAAACACATAGATACTAAATATAATTATGTGAAAGATATAATTGCACAAAGAGAAGTGAAGATGAGATATATATTTATGCGAGATATGATAGCAGATCCAATGACAAAACCAATTTTCAGAGATGTATACATTGGGTATGTAAAGTCACTAGGAGGACTACGTAGATATTGAAATGTACTGATAAACATTTCTTTTTGTATGTTCACTCGTTATAATGTCATATTTTGGAGATAATGTATGATGAAGATTATACATTGTCTATCATTTGATTCATGAATATATGTGTTTTTTGCATAAATATATTTTGAGACGAATCACAAGTATATAAGACAGATTATAGATTGGTCCTCTTACACGGGAATCACCTCTAGTGTTTATGCTCGCTAGAGATGAGGCATGTTTAAATTTTATTATCTAGGTGATAATTGAGAGTAATAAACTTAAACCATAAATACCGGAAGGAAATTGGTTCAACGTGATTTGCTAATCATTATATCTGTATTACGTTGCCAAATGTGACTTTTGAATATGTTTTGAATAGATAAGTGAATTCAAGTTAAACACTGAGTATATTCGAACTATCATTTGTATGGTATTTCTTGAATGAAAGATGTTTAAGTTAAACGAAGTAGGTAAATACTGTAGCACATGACTCGTACCATGTGTGCACATGACCAAAAAAAGGGATTCATGTAAGTCGCCAAATCTCATCTTACATTGTGTGAGACCCTTGAGGTTAAGAAGAACCTCATCATATACCTTTATGACTCTTGTTTCATTCTTGAGAATTGAATTTAAAGTTTGTTACTTTAGGTTATTGCCAAAAGATTATGCAAGATGCGATCTTATAGAATAATTATAGGAAAACAAATTAAATTTAATTCAAAAGAGAATTGCGAATTTGTGAATAGAGGAAGGCAATTTTTTTTAGATCAATGACTCGCATGAAAAGTATTCATAGATGACTATCATTTCTTTAGTAGAGAACTTGAATACAGTAATGACACAAGAAACTAAATGAGATTAAAAAAAAGTATAAATGAGAAATATAACCTAGGGTATAGCATACACTGTCTACTCAATAACACATAAATCTTAAGATCAATTTGTTATTCGAGATGTCATATACTCCTAACAAATATGTGGCAATGTACTCTCGTTATATACTAGTCACACCGATTATTGAACAAGTATGAGTACTACAGAGTTCATTTTTTAATGAGATTAAACTCATCATGTGTGAGTAGGAGATAATGACTCATATATACCCACGAAAGGTATTAGGGTCAATGTTCTTGAAATAACTACCAGAGGTAGTTATATGAAGACAATAATGAACGAAACGTTTAAGATGAAACATATATGCGTGCATTTGTTGCTTCTGATTCTTCCATCAAGTTTATTTAAAGAAGAATATCTCTGCAGTAAAACGTAACAAGTTCTTTAACTAGTAGAATTACAACAAAAATCCAAGTATGTGATTCTTTGTTTTATATGCATATGAAAATGATCTTGTTTAACATAATCTACGTGATGATGTTCTAAATTATTTATAATCTTACAGTTTATGTGAGCTTTCTTTGATAGGCACAGGATTAGCAAAGATGTACAAAGATTGCAACTCCTCGAGTAAATAGAATAATGACACATAATCAGCAAGACTTTAACTAAATGATATTCAACTCCATGTACCATTCCCAGTGATGCTATAGTGGCTCATATGGGTCACATTTGCCTCTGAGGATCTCACATTTACTCCACCCCAAATTAATGATTGCAGTGGTAAGTCCAAATTCATCCTTTTCTTTCCTCCAGACGGAGATCCCTCCATAGTGAGTCCTCCAGGACTCTCTTGCGAGGTCAGGCAGCTTTCAGTGGAACAATCAGCTCCTTGGTGATGGAGACTAGGTGATACTTCTCCTGGGACACGCAGTTCACCACCGTCAGCTGTTTGTACTGTGTAAAACCCAAAAGGATCAATGGAAACACCTTTTGGGGCTTTGGCACCTGGCTCTTTCTGGCTGTCTGACTGAGTAATTGCGCTATCAGCAAGCATCTTACAGGCTCCCTCAAGCATGGTCAAATATCTTTGTTCTGCATCCTGACGAATCTGCAAGTGTTTCTCAGCCTATGCAGTATAGGTAGAAAGTCAATTAAGGGAAGTATAGAGCTGCTCTCCGTAAAGGAAAGGACAGTGGAAACCATGAACTACAAAGCTCAAAGAGGAATGGAGGAGTTGAGAATTTTCAAGGAATTGCGATACTGACATGCAGATTGAAGCAGACTTGAACTTCCAGAAAGGCATCAGTTACCAGCTAAACCAGATTATCATCAATTAAGCCTGTTAACTATATAGTATACTTTAAGTGATCAGATTTCCTTCCACATCACTCAATGCTCAAGGTTGTCTTTTCTAAATGCAGTCCTTACAAGATGGTGGTAGACATAAGGTAACAATTTCACAATAATGGAAAAGAAAATGTACCTCAACTTGCAAGTGCAATTTGCTTTGAACTTCCATTTGTGCTCTTAGTGCCTCTTTGACTTCATAACCCCTAAGATATAAATAAATATAAAAAGGTTTTGTTAAGGATGAGCATTTACCAAGTAGCACTGATTTCTTGAGTGAAGAAGATGGTCTTACTCATTTGTATCAGAACTTGTCATCTTTGGCGAAGAGATACTAGCTCCAGAACTTCCTAAAATGTAGGAGCCAGACAATCGTTCCATAAAAGTACAAAAAGAAGTTGGTTTAGAGTTTGCAATCTTTACTGTTGAAATGACCGTATATAAATGTTTTATTAAGATAAAGAAAATTGCTAAAATCTGCTACTTTATTCATTATTCTTTCAATCGAACCTTTTAATGCATGTTATTTTCAGGACTTTCATCATTATGAGTGAAAGAGGAACCTCAAATGAAAAATTAAGCAATAAATCACTAGTACCAACATGACTGATAACATGAACGACACAGTAATTCAATAATCCATCATAGAGCAGAACAAATGAGAGTAATAACAGTACTTACCATTTCTGGGTGCCTCATCCATGTCATTTTCTGATTGCTTACCCAATCTATATTTCTATAAAATAAAAAGAAACCACTTTCATTCCAAATTCAGTCAGCTAAATTCATTCATCAGAAATGGTGTTGAATAACAACACAAAACCTGGAGGTGGCTCTTCAAATGGAAGAGTGTTAGTCCTTTCACATTCATTGTCCACAGTATGGCCTTTGGTGTAGCTTCTGCAATTGACTATTAATTCTTATTTAGAGCACCATTCGCATGACCAGATAAAGTAATGAACATATGAACACAGAGCGATTCTTATGGTATTCCTTTATGAACATATGAACACGAAAAACCAATCTCTATGCATAATGCATTTGAAATAAAAATATACAAGGTTCTCAGCTGTGGCATCGTCTTCGTGCGTCCCCTACATGCGTGTGTCAAGGTCCTTGGCTGCTGCGTGTGTCCTCGTCTGTTGCGTCAAGCCTAGTCACGCGTTCCCCCACGTGTGTCAAGCCTAGTCGTGCATTTAGGCTCCTAGGATGCGACATCTTTTAGCGCCCCTGGTCTCCTCGCGTCAAGCTTTGGAGTTGCGATGTGTGTTCCTCCTCCCAATTAAAAACTCCCTTCAGATCACGAAAGTGAAAGTCCTCAGCGCAACCGCCAAGTTGACGAGCTTTTACAAACTCAGGGTTAACCCTGAGTGTCTCTTTAAAAGCCCATTTGCCCTCTCCACTTATGCCTTTCCACTCATAACACTCACCCAACAAACAAAACACGTTGTCATTTCCATGACCACTCAACTCCTCCACAAACTCCTTCAAATCCTGAATCGTCGAGTCAACTCGCCGCTTCTTATTCACCTCAATCTTCAACTCCGCTCTCTTAACAAGAATATAGACTATAAATCGTAATAGATTTACTTAAAGTAGAGTCATTCAATCTGGATGTTTTTGCCCATTTGTTGCATGTTTTTGCCCATTTGTTGCATCAATAACATTTAAAGATGCATTCCTCAAAAATAGCATCTAAAACTAGAAACCCAAAAAGCTACTGTCAGAAATAACGTGGATAAAATTCAATATTTGGATAACAGATAAATATAAATAAGA
>JAOTIZ010000201.1:4912564-4940659 GCA_027123425.1 Erythroxylum panamense
TTCTGTAAAATAAAAGAAACCACTTTCATTCCAAATTCAGTCAGCTAAATTCATTCATCAGAAACAGTGCTGAATAACAACACAAAACCTGGAGATGACTCTTCAAATGGAAGAGTGTTAGTCCTTTCACATTCATTGTCCTCAGTATGGCCTTTGGTGTAGCTTCTGCAATTGTATATTAATTCTTAATTAAAGCACCATTCGCATGACCAGATAAAGTAAGGATTAGTAAAAATACTTCAGGCAGTTATGGAACGAAGCTTCAGTTACATTTCAAGACTGCAAAGGCCAACAAAGAAGCAATTTCAATTTACTAGCCTAAAGCTTTCTCGAAGCTCATAGATAAGCCAACCATCCAAGCTAAAGATGAAATATGTTTTCCAGTGATGATACTTATTGGAGTAGAACAACACCGACAGCTTGAGCTAAGAAAAATACTATTCTAATACATCTCTAAACAATTCCAGCTAGTGCAGATAATTTCCTTAACAGATACAACAAATGTTCAATAGCTGTATATATTGAATGTAATGTATATTTATGTTTGTCAATCAAGTAAATGTGCTACCAGGAAGATTCAATGCATAAGAGCTTCAGAATTTATGTCTCCTCAACAGAATCGGTGGTATGACATACATTCAGAAGGCTTCAGAATTGTTCCTTTGAAGGAGCAGTTATATTTTTTCTGGTAATTAGCTTTTGTTATCTACAAAAGATTTATGGCCTCTAATCTCATCAACCATTAGGAAATAAGAAATCAGTTTGGAGCTTAATCATCGAAACATTGAGGGCAAAGAAACTATAATAGAAAAGAAAGCTGAGCACATAGAGACTATAATAGAAAACAAAGGAGATATTGTCAGCCTTTCTCACTTCCTCCAACAAAATTGCCTTCACCGTCAGACAAAATTGTAGTCAACGCCATTTCAGAGCACTTTATAACGAACAAATGTCACAAAACGAAGCCACAGACATCTGCTCCACAACAGCTTAACAACATAATGGATTCTTCCAAATAAATTGTCACTACCAGGAGTACAGGAAAATAAAACCATCCTACTCTCTATCCACAGGTTACTAGTGTTCAATAGCTCCACGAGGGACAAAATTATATCTTTCTTCAATATATTTAACACAGGACAGGAACCCGTTTAATCTAGTTTTCAGGGAATCTAGCAACAACGAAGCTGCCATGAGAAGAACAATTGAACTAGAATTAAAAGAAGAAGAAATGTTGAGAGTAAACGGGCAGGTAGGGAAGTAAAAGAAAGAAGGAACAGACTATTGGGACCGCCGAGTTCAGTGACAGCATCGACGAAGCGCTCATGTAGATCTGCAGTCCAACGTAGCCGAGGCTTGGGATCTGAAGTCAACACAAGGCATGGCTCTCCTCCACTTCGTTGACTATGACCCATAAGATGATTTTGAGTTTTGATTGGAATATGAAGATGTTCTTCATAACTCACCAACCCGCCACCACCAATTGCACTGCCATGGAGTGGTTGGATCGTCCTCTGAAACATGTTTCTTTCTCTTTCCTTCTCTCCTCTGTTTTTGACTTTCACAGCACAACCAGTACCCCACCACCCCACGAAACAATGTCGTCGGAGTAGGAGGTTCCTAAGGAAACCTCGAATGAGTCGAATCCAAAAGTCTCAATTTTTTTGGAGAAAAGTAAAGAAAAAGTTACGAACTTTTCCTGCACACTTGCTCCATGAAATGAAAAGATGTTGAACACTTATACCGTAGAAACGAGACATTCGTTTGCATATTGTACTATGTTTTTGTTTCCTGTTTGTTCTTTCACTTTAAAAACGTAAAAGAATTTCAATAAATAATAATTGATTATATTAATTATCAAATTATTTTCAATATTTTATAATTTAAAATAATTCAAAATTAAATACTTTTAATTAAAAATACATTTATTTTAAACTATTATATTGTATTTTTATAATGTAAAATAATATAATTATGAGGGTCTAATTATTTTTCTATCTCATCTACATGTAGGTCTACTAGAAATAGTCTCTTTATTATGTAAGAGTAAGACTGCGTATTATCATACCTCTTCAGATCTTATTTCATTGAGAAATTTCAGACTGAGTGATGACGATGAGGACTATAATTATGTTTTAATTATATAAGAAATTAAAAATAAAACTTAATTTAGAATATAAGATAATAAAAAATTAAAGAAGTATATTTTTATTTTATTAATTTCAAAGAAAAAACTGTACATACACTATTGATACCTTCCGCCAAGAAATTTGGGGTTTACACAGAACAAGAGATCAGATCAATACTCGCTTTTTCCTAGTTCGGCAGTAAACCGATAAACCCTAAAGCTCGAAATAACAAAAGGAACAATAGAATCGCCAAAACATTTTTCCCCGATCTTTAGGGTTTGGTTCGAAAAACATTACTGTGATTTGAAAAGAATTTGATTAAATGGAAAGCGGAGAGCAGGAAGTTTTTAGTGATGCAAATGCGAATCCCGCGAGTGCTCGTGGAGGACCTCTTTATACTCCCAATTTGATTGGCCCTTTAACTAGAGTTCCTGATTTCCAGGCTTCTCTTCTCCACGAACTTCAGGTTTTCTCCTCCTCTGTGTATATGATATATATATATGCACATGTGAATGTTTTTGATTGGCTAATGAGGCTTCGACATTGCTCAATTTAGGATTTGAAGAATGAATTGCAAATTGATTCCTCTCAGACATGCACCCATGATGATATTTCGTATGTTTTTACCTTTCTTTACGATTTTCCTATTTCTAAAGGCTTTGCCTTTTCGTTTGGGTACTAGGGAATGGTTCTGGCGAGTTTAATGCTTCTAAATATGTTTTAAAATGTGATGTCTCAGGGTTGATGACCTTAAATTTTTTACCGATGAAGAGCTGGTGGAGATGGCCATGAAGGAAGCTTTAGGTGTATGGACATTAATCCCTCTCTTTCTTTGATTTGGTGGATGTGCATTTTCGTAGTTCTCCATTGACGATGATGATGAATAGTTAGAGTACCAACATTAGTTCTGCATTGATGGGGTTTTTCATCCTTTTTTTTTTTTGGTAAATGTGATATCATAGGATAAACAAAGCTTTGGAAGTTGCTCAGAGCCTACTGGAGAGAACTTGAGTGAAGGGTGAGTCTGGGTTCAAATTTGATCATCTTATGTTTGTTTAGTTGCTCACTGATATGAGAACTGCTTTAGGTTTTTATTAGCATTCATTCTGTTGCAGGTTTATTACGGTGTAGGCAAGATCAGATTATTCTTTAATGTCTCATGTATGTTGCTGCCTTTTTCAATATCTTAGAAATTATATGCAAATACAATCGGAATTCTGGGTTCTTATGCTTCATTTATAAGACTGAACTAGCTGTCTGCAACTTACTTGACTGTCTCATGAATTATAGCTTTTCGGATTGATAATTCATGTGTTAAACTTGACTTGATTGTTGAAGAAATTTAAAAAATGCCCTGGAGCTAGATAAGTCTTATCATGGATGTTTCTTCTATTAACATGTTGTCTCCCTACACCTGCTCAACCTCTCTTCATTCTTATTCTTTCTTCAATGCCAATGTCAATTTTCTGAAACATTAGTCTGCCTTAGCTTATGCAAAACAGGCAAGAAGAATTGCATAATTTACCTAATCTGGATTGGTTTGGGTTTCATTGGAATTCTTTTAGATATTTATATTTATTTCCTTACCATGTCTCACCTACCAAATATGAGAATTTTATAGTGCTCTGATCTATTCAGGCATGATAAATAACATAACTTTGTCTTAGTTTATCTCAAATTTTGTATTTCTCAACCTGTTCTTTTCCTTCTCAGAAGAGAAATTGTTGTTAGGGAAAGAGAACAACCTCAAGGAACGAAATGCAATGGAACAATAAGTAAACGTAAACCACGTAAGAGGAGGGGAAGGAAGGAAGACAAGCATGATGATGTATGTTTCCTGTCCAAGAATATTCAACTCTTTTAACCTGCTACTGTTGTATTCTCTTCTTTATGTAGATAATGGAGATTTTGCTATAGCCTGGAGGTATTATATCTAATTTGCTTGCACATTGACAAGAAGTGCTGCATCGAATGGGCCTTTTCTAATGATAATACATGCCTTTGTTTGTGGTTGATAATTGTAGAAAAAAACTTACAATGAGATCCCAAGCATTTGTGTTGCAATCTACAACCAAGTCCCCTCATATGTAGGAAACTTTTATGCATCTTTTGCTTATTTGACAGATTCATTCTCCTTGCATGTCCAGGAGAGCTACATGTCAAAGGTAGAGGAATATGTGAGAATCAAACAAAGGCAGGATGAAGACAGGGCTTGTGCTAGGTTGCATTCACTGAGGTCTGTATTTGTTGTAACATTTGCATTTGCATATTTGGTTCATCTTATTTGACTTGTGCTTATTAGCACTTCTTCTTTTGTTCACATGGTAGTTGCAAGATCAAGAAAGACAGCAATTCATCATCGGAAAAAGTTGAAATGCTAAAATCTCTTAGGTTGACAAATTCTAGTCTACAGGTTCTCTCTAGACTTGTCTGATTATTTTTCTCTGTTCTTCACAATTGTGAGAACTGCTTGGATATCGGTTGATCATCATGTTAAATGTACAGCAAACAAAGTTCTCAGGTGCCCAAGATTTTATTGCCATCCAAAATCCAGAGGTTGTTCTTTGTGTTGAAGTTTACCATAATGTCCGGAAATATGTAAAGGTATAGCTTGCCTTTCCTTGTCATTATTCAGAATTGAAACAGAGTATCATTGCCTCCAATTATCTATGCTGACATTTAGTTAATATTGTCCGACTTTCTTTCTTTTGTCTTGAACTATGTTTGTATTGATCTTGGTACAAACTTTTTCTTCATGGTAATCCAGCTGTTTTTATGACTAATTTTTCTTCTTTTCTAGTTTTGATCGGTGGAGCGGAATCTAAGTTTGTTTTTAGATGACTATACTTAATATGTAGCATTTATCCCCACCAAGGACACTGCATTCGGTTTGATTGTTAATGAAGTGCTAAATATTGTAACAGACTATGAAGCCAATCATCTATTATTATTTAAATTAGGACAAGATGTGGTCAGATAGGAAACTTTTCTTCATTGCTGATAGGAGAACTAACGGAAAACTGTTATTATCTATGTTAAAGATCATGAAGATTTATTTTTCATTACAAGAACATATTATTATTGTAGTCCAGTATGTTAATATTTTATATATCTTATAATAAAATATTTTAGGTATTGTTTAGGAAGATTATATTACTCTATTTTGGAACACTATGCTGCCCTACTGTTATTTAGTTGCTGGTCTAAATTTAAACGAATAAAAGAACTCTGTAGTCTCATGGTTTTTGTGTTAAAAATGACCTTGAAGATTTCTGAAAAATGGATTGTTGACATGTTTGGGGTTGGAACTTGGGGAATGGATAACCACAAAAACACAAATTCTGAATCCCATGAGTTGCTCCATTCTGCTATACAGGTTTGGAATTTGTTGAGGTGAATTATCACTCTTTGAGACTCCATACTGCATTTTCAGGAGTTTCGGCCCATTGATCTTGATTCAAACTTCCAAGTCCAGTTTTTGTTAATTGATAGCTAGGTGGTAGTTAACAATCTTGTATTTGATTCTGACAAATCATTGACTTTTGATTGTAATCGAATGATATAATCCAACTGTATCCCAGGAGAATGTCTCCCTATGTACTGGGGACGACTTATTTCAGGAATTAATTGGTTTTTCAATGTTTTTATTACCTCTCCCTCCCAACTTATGTTACTCCTCTCTCTTTCTATGTGTGTAATTCTACATATCTTATTTTGTCATGTCATCATACATTGTAGACTCAGGAGTTCTTGGTCCTAGGACGACAAACTTTGACTGAAATGAGGGACAAGATTTATTGCTCGACAGACCAGGTGATGCAAAAGGCTGGACAGCATGATTCTTCGGGATATTTCCTTATTGAAGTAAGTGTTTTGTGTCTGTTTTTATACTATTATTGGAATTGTTTACCTATTTAAAAAGTTTGCTGCTTTCGTGTAGGATGTGTTTTACAATGATTTGAGGGATCCAGCTGCTATAGATTATAGTGAACCAATATTTGATTGGCTCAGAAATTCTAAAGATGACGCACTAAAAAAATGGGATCGTATTGTGAAAGGGGAGTTGCAGAAGAAACAAAAGGCTGTTTTAGGGGATGTCTCAACTCCAAATCTACCTCAGTTCAGACGTATTGCCATGCAGAAAGTACGGTTTTGTGATTTGAGATTCCGACTTGGAGCTGGATATCTCTATTGTCATCAGGTATAATTTTAGGTGTATATGTTTCTGTTTTGAGAATTATGGCTAACCTGAAATTCAGTATTACAGGATTTGATTTATAGTTGTTCATCCATGTAACTGTGTTTTCTCTTACTCATGGTTCCCTAGCTTCTTTAGCTTGAACATACTGGTTAATGTGATGATTTTTCTCAACTTATACATATTTGTCACTGGCACGTGGCTAAATCTGTTCTTGTGGCCATTCTCTTGGCATATTTATTCTCGTATAATAACTTGGAAAATTACTTGGTCCAGGGTGACTGCAAGCATACAATTGTCATCAGGGACATGAGGTTGATTCATCCTGAAGATATTCAGAATCGGGCAGCTTATCCAATATTCATTTTCCAACTAAAATGCCGAGTCAGGAAATGCGATGTTTGCAACATGTTCAGGGCTACAAAGATGACGGTTGATGACAAGTGGTGCCCAGAAAATCCTTGCTATTTCTGTAATGACTGTTATTTCCTTCTTCACCATGCAGCAGATGGCTCTCTACTGTACGGTGACTTCTTGGTTTATGACTATGTGCACGACTAACTGCTTTTGTGTTTGGCCTATAAATCATGGTAACAGAAGTGATATGTCACATTTCTCAACGATGATGGTTATAAAATATAAAGAAATTACCATGGGAATGGCAGTCTCTTTAGCAACTAATTTACTTGCTTGGGCGTATTTTCTGTAATGGGGAGCTAGGTGCCCAAGTATTTGGATTTCGATTAAATTAGCGATTGATTATTGACTTCTTTTGTTTTTCCTAATTTCGTGTCCTTCCTACTATAGCCAGTTGATGTGCATTATATAAATTCTAATGCATGCTTGAATTAATGCACGAATTATGATGTACACATTTAGATGCAATTCCAGGATTAAGTTATCCTGTTTAGACAAATTATCTCCGTAATTACAGCACAGCTGCCTGACCAGACTATTGAAGAACTCGCAGAATGGCTGAAATCCCTGTAATGGTTGAGACGTGTATATACTGCTATTGAACTTTTAGTCTATTTTACTGGAGCCTATAACCATGCAAATGTTTTGCCCATCTTCTGGCCATGTAAGGATCGTGGTAGTCCCAATTTTCAACACTGCTGGTTCTCCCACCCACTGTGCTTCCTTCCCTCTCTGATGCAGCATGTTCTCTTCCAGTATCAAGTGCTTCTCTCTTATCTGCTAAACTCACCACAGCTTCTCCTGTTCTGGTAAACTCATCAACCCCACCCTCTACATAGCTGTAAGCTACATTAACATGTTGACACTCACTCAAATCTAATACTATTCTTCTTTCCTCATTGCCTCTCAGCTCTTCAAGTGTGACTATGGTGCTTTCCCCTCCAATTTTCAACTTGACATCTCTGATCATACCTTTGAGCAATCTTGCGAGAAAGTCTTCGAATTCACGGATGACAAAACCATGAGAAGTGCTGAAACCAAACCCCACGTGAAATCGATGAATTGGGATGGGAACTTGGATGTTCAGAGCATGATATGATCTTGTTGGACTATCAGAAAGATGAAGGATGCAGGATGCAGGATTCTTGTGCGCACGATCATCAAGTATCTTTATTCCTTTCTTGAGGCCCTCAATGGGATCTGCTTGACCCATGTAGAAGAGGCGGTCGATGACTTGCAGTGCATTGCGCTTACCGCAGGAAGTCATGCGCCTCAGGGGGAAGACACGGGCTGCAACAGAAGAGTAAGTCACAATAGCCAGACGATCAATAGGTCGAAGGGAGAATACTACCAATGCCAGGGATTGTTTGAGAAGCCTAAGGTGCGGTCCGTTGGGGCTAGCAACCAGAACCAAATCTGTTGCTTCTTGATGTGCCAACTTTACGGAGAGGTAAGCAGCAACTCTCCTGTTCAAGGGGCTTGCGTAAGGACTTGGTGAGGGTAGAAAAAATGAGGAGCTGCCTGTCAAGTAGGAGTGATGATGCTGGTGGTAGAGTGAACTGCGAGCAGTGGGTTGTGTGCAGGGATGAGGGTGTGGTGTTGGTGGGACGTGCAATAGGGAGAATTCCAGGCGTGCTTGATTAGGGATGTGATCAGGTTCTGTCGGGTCATCATCATCGTAACGAGCAGAGCGCAGGAAAGAACGTCTGTGGACTCTGAAAGAAGCTATGGAATCGTCGAGAATTTGGAAAACGGGGTCAGCTTGGTTGCAGAAATGGGAGCAAGGAGGGTGTAGGTTGCGAGGAAGTTGGGTCCAATGGGCACGGCAAATGGGGCAGGTCACACTCCCATGGCGGACGTTTGATGAGATACAGGCGAAGTGGAATGCATGTGAGCACTGGGCTGTGAATATAGCCTGTCCTGGACTATTGCCCGAGCCATAGCTTAGAGTCTCCAGACATATCGCACACAAGTTCTGCGACAACACATGACCGAAAGTTAAGCCACCAATAATACCAACTAAACTATACACCATCACTTCCCCAACAAGCTCCGCTCTTTCTCTATAACAATAAAATAAGAAATTTTATTGTAGAGACACCAAGTTAAGGTCATAAATCAGAAACATGTTAGTTGAATACAGTGACAAGGTGAGAGGGGGGGCACAACAATAATTGAGAGAAGGAAAATAGTGACTGACGGGAAATCATGTGAACACACAAGACATGGTGGGCAGATGGGACCTCACAAGGTATTGGAGATGCATCATCAACTTCAGTTTTTGAAACTTGAATTGAATCAATGAAAAGATGAACAAATCAGAAAATGAAAAAGGATAAATGTGGATGTGTGACTGCAAAAGCGAAAAAACATGGGAGTTGTCAAACATTGGATTCCTAAAGTGAATGTAGCAACTGTTGGTTGCTTCACATACTGGGTTTAACTCAAACCATTTTTCCTACCTTGGAAGTCAAGTTGTGGTCGTCGTTAGCAAGAATGGATTCTTCTTCCTCGACAATGTATCTGTCTGAGATATTCTTTGCCATTGTGGGAGACATTGCTGTAGAGCTCGAGATCTGTAAATTCACTGATAGCCATTAGCTATTTGCTTATTTATGTCAACTTCCGTAGAGGAATGATTTATTTGGAAATGCAACACATAACATCATCGTAATCCAATGCTCGAATACATTTTGAGAGAAAACAGAGCATGAAGTTGGAAAATTTTAGAAAGATGCAACCAACAAAGCACAAAGCTGGAGTCTTTTAGTAGGAGGAAGAGATAGAAATACACAGTGATAGAGAGAGAGAGAACGTAGCAGAGAGGTTTGTGCTTCCCAAATCGTTTGATAATTCTGATAGTTTCACAGGTTCATCAGGAATGAATGCAGCTTGAGTTTGAAGATAAAAGGAAAAATAACTTCTTTCTGGATTGTCCAGAGCAGAAAAACACTGTAAGTTCAACCAGAAAACTCTTGCAGCCATATAAAATTTAACTCCTCCATCATTCTTTAATTGCATCAGCATCATAAAAGAAAGGAGAAGGTAAATGGGGTTCACTTACATTTAAACTTGAAACTGGATCTACAAGAGCAGGTGGCTTTCTTGAGGAGAAGGAGCCACATGCAACCACAACTATTTTCTTGGCTGCCCTTTTCAACTTGGAGGATGCTCCTCCAACCCCCATATCTTCTTCTTCTTCACAGTTCAAATCGTATGCTATTGTTCTGCAGCCACTAAACTATAATTCTAATATTAATAAAGCAGTGTGGAGTGGTGTGGCCTATAAAGCAGATAAAGTGCAGACAAAAGCCCCTGCCAAGCTCTGCAACTCCATCAGACCCTGTTGGTTCTTTGCCTGTTTGCTTTTTCTATTGTTTTCTAACACACGCTCTCATATGTTTACCATCCCTTTCAAAGTTTCAATTTCACCTTGACCACAACCACTAATATTCCTATATTTATATGCCAAATCTAACTTGCAAACCACAGAATCGTACTACTTATTAATACTCTACTTTATCATTAAAAGTTAAAATGTTCTTCATCTACCTTTTCTGTTTTTACTCCTCCTGCTTTCTCTTCTTAATTTTCTTTGCTTCTTTTTACAATACCCTGATTTTTTTTTCCTGTTCTCTGCTTGCTTTGCAACGGATTTTAATACTATAAAGAAGTCTCTCAACTATGGAGGGTGCTCTGTTTGTTCTGGTGTCACGTACATATGGACTCTCCTGGTTCAATTACCAGATATCTATATCTATATGTACATTACTGTGGCTAGAGAAGCTAGTGATCAGATGCTAAAACCGTAATCATTGTGAAGGTTATGTCCACGCCATTGAAAACCCACATGTCCTTTTCTGCAAATGAAGAGAATTCCATGCTCACAGAGTTAGAAAGTGTCAGATACCAATCTTAAAGTGATTGGAGTGACACTTAAACAGCTTTAGAACCACACCCACTTCGTGGTTATATGAGTGGAGGAGAGCTAATTCCAAGCAAATGTAATTAATGCTATAAATGGATTGGCAGACCAGGGAAGAACAACAACAAAAACTAAGGTGGAAACAACAAAAACTAAGGTGGCATTTTCACGGTTGGGACCAGTTTCGCACACCCACCTGACCGATATGCTTTGCAGTGCAAGGTCATTGTGCTTGTTCAGCACAGGCCTCCATTATATATGGTCTCTTTCCGCTCTTTAATGCACAACAAAGATATAATACAGATTAATTTTTTCTTAAAAAATTATCATATTTTATTAAAATTATGATAAAATCAGCATATTTTATAATTTGAAATATTTCACATATTAGTTTGACAAAAAATTGAGAAAAATAGAAGAAATGTGAGATGCACGTAAAAGGTTAAATTTTAGTACACAAGGTACTTCACTTTACGAAAATTAGAGGAAGCTTATCAATTATACACAACTATTTTTTTACATTTTATAAAAATATTGTTTCTGTGACTTGAACTTGTGACCTTCCGATTGCAAAGGAGTAACCTTACCATTCTTCCGATGTTTGACAAAAATATAATTAATGCATGTCTAATTAATAAAGTAAAGAATTTTTAAAAAAATTAAATTATAACTAAAAAATAAGTAAAATTATAAAAAGTAGTACATGTCTTTGTCCTTCTCACGCTTGCTTGCTTTTGGTAAATGCCAGTGCAGTACTGCCATAATCTTTATTATGGTGTGTACAAAACTATCTGGAAAATTTCTGGCAATGACTAACTGAGTAATGAAGTGATGAATATGGCATGAATGGTTCTTCTTTTAAAGAGTTCTGTATCATCAAAAAAAGAGCAACCCAAAAGTTAACAAAATGTGTTTGCTTCAACAAGAAATGTGCATTTGGGACCACTTTCATATCATTATTCATTAGAGAGCACAAAGTGTATTCAAGACCGTTAGATTTGAAATTCAAGTTTCCCATCAAGATCAATCATAGCTTTGGCCTATTGCCCTTTGGCTTTTATGGTTTCTTCTTCCATCCACTGCATTCCAATTGACTGGTAATCACAGGACACAAACTCCTCTCCATCTCATTGGACACATTTAGTATATTGACACTTAACTATATGTAATTGACCTCCTAACCAACTACTTAGTTATGATCATATGTTTATTCTTTCATCTTCCATTACAATATTGTGCTTTGGACCAATCCTAAGTCACTTTCTGTAAAGTTGGCCATCCATTCATATATCATAAAGATTTAGTAGTTAGGAAAAGGTGTTTATGAATAGATAATCAATGTTTTAAACAATGTATTTAGTACATAATCACTTGTCCAAAGGTTTGGTTAGGTTGAAGTTGGCATGGATAGTTCAATTATAGGAGATTCATTTCATTGAGGCAATTAATTCTTGACCACCAATCTAAATCTATATAAAAATCTTCTGCTTAATCCAAACTTTTTGTGATGCTCATTAAGAAACTAATAAAAGTTAGTTGTGATATTAGGTTTTTTAAACCAATGATTAAAAAATTCAACTGGTTCGACTGAACCTTCTAATTATTCGATTCAATTTTTAACTTTCTGGTTCAATTTACTTTTATAACTTTCATTATTAAAAATTAATCAATTTATTAATTAATCAGTCAGTTTTGGTAAATTAATAAGTTCTTATAAAAAAAATAAACCAATTAATTTTTCGTTTAATAATCTTTTTTTACAATTAAACTTTAAATTATTTGATAGATAAGGACAATCTCTTTCAATCATATTTCAAAAATTTTAATTTTATTCAATTTTTAACATATTTTATGACAGTCTAATACCAGTTGAACTTTTTAAACCTTAAATCTCTTGTGTTCATTGGCGGAGATGTTAGAAGGACCTATGGAAAAGAATCAAATTATATGACTTGATTTAGTTTACATTTTTCTGTTGGGATTTGATATTAAAAACTCTGCAAGCAAATGGTTTAGGATTCAGAAGATAACAAGGCGCAGAAAACAAATTGGTGAAAGCTGGAAAAGGACAGATGAACTAAAGGATACTATTGTCAGTATCGAGATCTCTCTTTACCAGCTGACATATCGGAAATGCTTTAAGTGATCTCTCTTCTTCATCAAAAGAAAGGTTAAACAGTGACCTCACCACCTTCCATGCCTACAACACCATACAAACACATACAAAAGAGATGTTTGTTTTACTTGCATGAGATCATACATTTGACCTAGTCAAACCATCTTGCTCATGAGCTCCACAGTGACCACTGACCAAAAACGTTTCATGCCCACAATCTTTATTTGAATCATTTGCTTTTTTTCAGCTATCTTTATTCCTGGTTTTCATGTGATCAACTGTTTCTGCTTGTTTTTAATTTGCTTTTGCTTTGGCATCTTATAGAACTGAAAGCTTTACGAGTCCGTATCTCATCCCCAGCATCTTCCTTAAAATGTGTTTTTATGTCCTTAATGGAACCAAGAACAGTCTTCGAAATCTTTAATGCTAAACTGTATGGCATGGGAAATGGAAACCTGGGAAATCTTATTCCTGGTCACCATGTTCCAAAATAGTTGGCTCTCATAACTATACGCAACAAAGATGACTGCCTAAAAGTTGCCACCAAATTGTAGCAGAAACAAGTTCTGCAGGATCGTCTTGGTATCTTGTAATGACCTATCTCATTTCAGATTTCCTAAGTTTTAACTGAGTAACTTTTGACAGACACACTATATTTTTGAGGACCCCGTTGTCAAGGTATATTAGTTTTCTTGCTTATTATAACTTCTTCAAAGATAATCATTTTTGCTATGAAGATGGTGTTTAAGGGTTCAGTTCCATTTGGAGGTTTCAAAAGTTAAGATTCGATTTATTTTTTTTTGAGTAAAAGGAAAAGAATACACCGAAAGCTAAATGAGTTTGGGGAACCTGATCCCCGACATATCCTCTAAGAGGAGACTGTGACACTCTAAAGGTGAAACATTAAAATAAGTGATTTCAATGTCGTCCTGATTTGTTGGGTCGGCGCGCCAATTTCATATAATGGAATAGGTTACAATGTATAGTTTATTTATTGCTTTCTGATATGAAGTTAAAAAGAGGGCACAAAGTAAAAAAGGGCAGTCCTATGGTGTAATTTGCTAGGCCTGCTTGATCTAGAGTGTCAAGAAGGCAGCAACATCAATCTCCAGCTTCAAGTGGCTAAATATAAATAAACTCAACTCCTTGAATGATGGGTCGCCCTGACCTGTCCTGACTCGACCCTCACGCGCAAGCTTGATAAAGACTTAACAACCAATGTGATGACAACTTGTTATTTACCGCCCTCACAGCTTACATGTACGTGCAAAGACTTAAATTCACGAATGATGATTGTATCAGTGGCTTTGGCAAGCTAATAACTGAAGCCGATAAAAAGCTGACCTAATCGAGTGAAGTGGACAAACCCCGCCTCGAGGTTCGCCTACTAACAAGGAAGGAAGGCATGGAAAATAACCAGTGTATGAGCATAACCATACTCTCATCAGCACTGGAAGAGTCTGATTTTTCCTAATAACATTGTTGACTACATGGTTACTAGTAGGAGTTCGATCATAGCCAGCAAAAACAGTGATTTCCTCTGGAACAAACGCAAACTTCGACAGCAAAACCAATGTGAGGGAGTCCCAAGAACATGACAAGACATATACGTACCCCAGTTTTGTCTGGTACCTGATGGAAGTCTGAGTAGCCTTATTGATTTCTCCTTTGCTAAATGACATAGAAACTCAACTTGTTTGAAGAAAACATTTTCATGGAATCCTCTTTGATCAGTAAATTTGGAGTTCTATGTATCATTTATTCCAGCCTTAATGTTGCAATTAATTGTTGTTGAATTAGCGTTAACACCTCTCCCTGCAATTTCATGCAAGTCTTTCAACGTTGAGGAGATAAATTGCTATGGAGATAGTCAGCGAGCATTGGTGTACTCGGGTATGTTGGCAACGTGGTATACTCACAATTCTAAATCAAACAACAATATGTTGATAATATATCCACATTACACTCTATATGAGCTTCAACTCTCTATGATCTATTTTTTGCCTCTGTTTTTTCTCATGTATACATTATAAATACAAGGGTCTTTTTATAGGCATGAAAATCGGTTTACCCACCAACTTTTACGGCTAACAATCAACTACAAAACAGCTACAATAAGGAAAAATTGACAGCTAACACACAGCTAAGAATACAATTCATTTGGTCGTGTCTTTTCTCTAGAAGAACCAAGAAGTGTCCATCGGGTTTGACTTCTAACACTCCCCTTTAAATCCGACTTTGTATGCCAAGCTTTTCTTTGAGTTGTAAAATGCATCATTCTTCAAAGGCTTTGTATCCACAAGCTGATCTTTAATTATGCAATGAATGAGTTCTACAGTTTTGTCTTTCACTTGCTCTCAGATAAATGATATTTCATGTCTATATGTTTGCTTCGACTATGTGACACTAAATTTTTTGCAATTGATATAGCAAATTTGTTGTCAATCTATATTGTAATCGAATCTTCTTGTGTGTGATATAACTCACTCAAAATATTCTTCAACCATATTGCTTGACATGTACATGTTGATGAAGTGATATACTTAGCTTTATACATTGAGAGAGCAACTATTTGTTGTTTTTTTTATGACCATGAAAATATTGCCGATTCAATATGAAATGCATATCTAGAGGTGCTCTTTCAATCATCTAAGTCTCCACCATAATCACCATTTAAATAACCAATCAACTTTAAATTTTGAGAATGTGTATAAAATAGACCATGATTTATTGTACCTTAAACATATCTTAAAATTTTGTTTACTGTAATGAAGTGATCTTGCTTTAGCTTCTCTATATATCTATTGACCAATCCAATTGCGTACATAATATCCGGACGTGTGAAAGTCAGGTATCTCAAACTTCCAACTAGACTTTTGAATAGTATCGAGTTTACTGACTCTCTATTTGAATTTATTCTCAATTTTATGCATATTCATGTTGGCATAGCCATTGGCTTGCAATCTTTCATTCTAAACTTGTTCAAGATTTGTTCCACATATTTCTTCTACGATACAACTATTCCATCTCCAATTTGTTTTTATCTCAATTCCAAGAAAATATTACATTTTACTAATATCTGTCATTTCGAATTCTTTAGTCATAACTTTCTTAAAAGCATTGAATATACTCAGATTATTTCCTGCGAAGATCATATCATCCACATATAAATACACAATCACAATGTCACCGTCTTGATTTTTCTTGGTGTATAAGGCATACTCATATGGGTTTTTTTACAAAACTATTCTTTTGGAAATACTGATAATCTATTCTCATGTTCCAAGCCCGTTGAGCTTGCTTTAATCCATACAATGCTTTCTTTAGACTATAGACTTTGTCTTCCTGTCCTTTTTTAATATATCTTGGTGGTTGCTTAATGTAGACTTCTTCTTCTAAGTATCCATTTAAGAAAGCTGATTTTACATCCATCTGATAAATCTTCCATTTAGTTTTTGTTGCAAGTGCTGCAATAAGTCTAATAGTATCAGTTCTTGTAATTAGAGCAAATACTTCTTTATAGTCAATTCCTTTTCTCTATTTATAGCCTTTAGTGACTAAAGTGTCTTGTATTTTTTAACCTTTCCTTCTTGAATATTTTTTGTGTTGTGCACCCACTTAACTCCTATTGCCTTATTTACTTTTGAAAGATTAGTTAGTTCTCATTTGTCATTTCTATTGATCGCAGCAATTTCTTCATTCATGGATTTTTTTTTCCAATTCTCATCTTCAATAGCCTCTTTGTATATTAATGGATCACACTCTGCGATCAAACAAAACAATGAGTATTCAAATGTTATTTATACCTGTTCTGTGGCAACATAGATATCATTTAGACTTTGCATTTTTATAGGTGCTCCCCTTTAATCGCTACTATTATATTGCTACTTTGTGATGAAGTTAATGTTGTTGATTCAGGACTTATTAAAGTATGGCTTTATGGAGGAATCTGTTTATCTCCTTATTTATCTTGTGTGTTAAAGTTATCATCATTATCATCATCGAAAAATAGTCCTTGAACTTTCTTATCTTCTTTGTTCCATTTCCAATAATCTGCTTCATCGAATTCGACATCTCGTGAGATGATTACCTTCTTGGTCAAAGGGTTGTATAATTTATATGCCTTACTACTTTTTTTGTAGCCAATAAATATGTACTTTAAACCTTTGTGATCTAACTTCTTTCTTTTTTTGATCAGGAGTATGACATATGTAATGCACCCGAAAATTCTGAGATGTCCAACTGCTGGCTTGCTACCACTTTATGCTTCATTTGATGTTTTGAATTTTACATTTTTTGTTGGACACCAATTTAGTAAATAAACAGCACATAGAGTAGCTTTAGCCTAAAAAGTTCTCGATAAATGCTTTCCTTTCACCATGTTTCTCACCATAGCAAGAATTGTGTGATTCTTTCTTTCTACAATGTTATTTTGTTGTGGTGTATATAAAGTTGTCGACTGATGAACGATTCCATGCTCTTTGCAAAACGTTTTAAACAATTTTGACATGTACTCACCTCCTCTATCAAATCTAAGTATTTTTAAATATTGCCCACTTTGTTTTTTTGCCATTGCTTTGAACTCCTTAAATTTATCAAAGGCTTTTGATTTTTCCTTAAGAAAATACACCAAACGTTTTCTATTGAAATCATCAATAAAGGTAACATAATACCTATTTCTACCAAGTGATGATATATTAAATGGTCCAGCTATATCTGAGTGAACAATCTCCAATGATCTTCATGGTTCTCCATGATTTTCCAACTTCAAAACTTTGCCTGTGTTGTTTCCCTTTAATGCATGCTTCACGTAATTGGTCATGTTGATTAATTTCTGGAAGTCCATTTAACATCTTTGATTTTGATAACAATTTTAGGCTAGTAAAACCAAGATGACCAAACCTTAAATGCCATAGCTATGATTCATCTTTAATGACAAACTTCATGCACTTCAATACTTCTGACTAAATATCAAGTGTGAAAAGATGATTCTTTATCATATCAAGTTTAGCAATTAATTCGCCACCTTTGTTGATGACAAAAGAGCAATCCTTCAAATATATGTCGTATCCTTTTTCTAAGAGCTAACCAAGGCTAATAATATTCCTTCTTAACGCAAATACATAATAGACATCATATATATACCTCTTCTCTCCATTTTTTTTAAGGTAATCATAAGTTTACTTTGTCTTTAACTGGAATTTTTAAAGAGCCACCAAAAGTAACTTCTCCTTGGATGGTCTCATCTAAATTTGTAAATAGCTCTTTTGACTCACACATGTGGTTGTTAGAACCGGTGTCAAGATACCAAACATTTTTCTTAAACTCTTCATTTCTTTTGTATGTTAAGAAAATAATCGATTCAACTTTTTTTATCTTCTATTGCTGCAAAATGATTTGTTTCCTCCCTCTTAGGGGCTGATATGCACTCGTAACTAAAATGACCATACTTGTTACAGTTATAACATTGCACTTGTGATTTATTACCTCATTGTTGAAAGTCGTCTTTTCCTCGGTTTTGGAATCCTCAACCACGATCATACATTTGATAGCCTCCATTTGTTTGGCCTCTTTCAAAAGAATTCCTACTATGTCCTTGTCCACCACGTAAACTTCTATAGGCACCTTTGTAGCTACCTCGATCTCCTCTACCTTGTCTATACCTACTGCTAGTTTGAATGCCACTAATAGATAACTTGCTTTGCAAAGCTTATTCTAAGTCACCAGTATTTTCATTTTGGATTATTCTCTGCTCATAATCTTGAAGAGAGCCAATAAGCTCATCAATAGAGACTTGTGACAAATCATTTAATTCTTCAATAGCAGGGATGACATAATCAAATTTTCTTGTCAGTAAATGTAAGATTTTTTCCATCACCCTGATATTATCAAGAGCTTCTCCATTTCTTTTCATCTTGTTTGCTACCGTTTTCAGACGAGTAACATAGTCACTAATATTTCAAAACTCTGCATCTTTAATATTTCAAATTTAGCTCTGAGAGATTGGAGTCGTACCTTTTAACCTTTTCAACTCCTTGAAAAGATTTCTATAAAGTTCCCTATGCATCATTTGATGTTTTTGCTTATGATATTTTTTCAAATGTTGATTCATCAACTCCTTGAAAGATGAAAAATAAGGACTTATTGTCCATTTTGTGTGATTCCTCAAATGATGCCTTCTATGCGTTTGATAAAGATGTTTTGGCGGTTGCATCGTCATGCTCAATGCAGCCCTCTTCATCAATCTCCCATAAATCTTGTGATTCGAGCAATACCTTTATTTGGATGCTTCAATTTTCATAATTTGTTTTCATTAACTTTGAAATTTAAGACTGAATCATATTGGCCATGTTTCACGTTCTCAAAATGTAGTCATAGATCTTGCTCTGATACTACTTGTTGGAAATGTAGTAGACTCACAATTCCAAATCAAACAATAATATATTGATAATATATCGATGTTACACTCTCTATGATCTTCAACTCTATCTCTCTCTTCATTTTTTCCTTTGTTTTTTCTCAAGCATACATTACAAATATAAAGGTCCTTTTATAGGCATGAAAGTTGGTTTACTCACCAACTTTGGCAGCTAACAAACAACTACAATAAGGAAACGTTGATAGCTAGCACATAACTGAGAATATAATCATTTGACGTGTCTTTTCTCTAAAAGAACCAAGAAGTGTCCATCGTGTTTGACTTCTAACAGGGTATACGATGTCCTGGCATGGCATCTGTTGAAGCTAAATCCTACACTTTTAAGTTTTGCAATAAACTATAAATGAATTATTAAACAAAAGGTTTGATCTAAACTTAGGATTTTTGATAGATGTAAAGGAAGTACATCTTCTGTAGAATTTCTACCAATTTTCATTAAATTTTGATAACTTGGCTATCACAGATTTTAGCCTTTCTAGATATCGACCATGGTTCTTTACAACATCAATGAGATGCACGTTAAGTAGCAGTTAGGCATGTTCAAATTTATTAACGAGAGGGCTAGGAAATTGCAGCCTCCTAAAACATAAAAAACAATCACGATTAATGATTTCAAATTCCTAATCTTTAGAAAGGTATTCACTTCATAGAAAGAAGCCCAAGAAACTTATACAAGCCTCCTAAATTTCTTCACAACATTGAAGAACTTTGCCATCCCACTACTAATCTTGCCTCATCAATTTCATGTAGTATGATGTTGTAGGAATATGAGCATGAACGTATGAGGGAAAACTCTCATTCTCATTTACTGTAAACGTAAAGCATATATACATAGATATACCACAGTTTCTTACCTTAATTAAGGAATATATACATAGATATACCACAGTTTCTTACCTTAATTAAGGACATCTAAATATATGCCAAATCTTCTAAATATATATTGACTATATATTTACATATATTGTACAAGATATTTTCCCAATATTCCCCTTCAAGTCTGAGTATGAAAATTACGAATGCCTAACTTATGAAAAAAGGTATTAAAATTGGGATTTCCAAAACATTTTGGTAAATATATCAGTGAGTTGATCATGAGTACAAACATAAGTGGTGGCACTATTATTAGCTTGTAAGTGATCAAGAACATAGAGAAAATCAACTTATATGTGTTTTGTGTGCTTGTGAAAAATAGGATTGAAAGCAACATGTAAAGCAATTTGACTATTACAAAATAGTTCCATTGACTGAGAGTGAGAATCATCGAGTGAATGAATCAAAGATTTGAGCTAAGTCAATTCACAACTAGTCGCAACCATAGAACGATACTTTGCTTCAACAAAAGAACGAGACACGTTTGGTTGTTTCTTGATTTTTCCATGAGACAGGAGAATCATCAAGAAGAATGCAATAGCCAGTGATTGAATGACAAATGAGTGGACAACTCGCCCAATCAAAGTTATAGTAAGCATTGAGATGTAATGCATTGTCATGATGCAAGAGAATGTCTTAACTTGAGTAGGCCTTTAAATACCAAAGCATATATATAACAACATCCCAATGAACTATAAGAAGAGCTTGCACAAATTGAGCCAAGATATGGACAACATAGTATAGTTCAATGCTTATTTTGGTCAAATAAATAAGTTGACCAACCAAATAACGATATTTAACTAGATTGACAAATAAGGGTGCAACATGTGAGATGATGATTTTGGTTAATTGGAAATATGCAAATTTAACACCAAAAAGATCAACTCCAAACAAAATGTCAAGTGAGTACTTTCTTTAAGACAAAAACAATCCTTCAAGTCCACAAGCAATTTCAATGCCAAAATCCCTCATACGACAGAAATGACTAAAATAAGCTTTGAAGCTAGCAATGGCTATGGAATTATTCCTATCAACAATTAAATCATTAACATAGACCAAAAAGTACAAGAAGACATCATGCTGCTCATAAGTGAGCATTGACTAAACATAGGAGTAAATGAAACCAAACAATTTTAAAGCTCTAGCAAGATTAGAAAACCAACTTCGGGGAGTTTGGTGAAGATTATACAAGGATTTATAAAGGCAACATACCTTACCTGAATCGAAGACCAAAAATCTATGTGGGAGTTGCATATAAACTTCTTCATCTAGATCACCATAAAGAAAAAATATTATGGATATCCATTTGATGCAATTCCCGCCCACAAATAATAATAACTACAAGAAAAGCACACAATGAAGCCATTTTCACAATATAAGCAAAACTTTCATTAAAATCAACTCCTTTAATCTGATTGTTTCCAAGAATAATCAACTTAGCTTTGAAGCGTTCAATTGAGCCATTGGAGTTTTATTTGATTTTATAGACTCACTTATATCCAATAGCTTTCTTCCTAGGAGGAGGATTTTCAATGGTCCAGGTGCCATTATACTTAAGTTCATTAATCTCCTTATCCATAACATCGCACCAATGAGGATCTTTGACCACCTTTGAAAATCATGTGGGTTCAGTATCAATAGCAATTGCTACAAGAAAACAATTATGATTTGTAGTGAAGTTAGCATAAGTCACATAGTAGGTTGTGGGATAAGGAGTATTAGAGGATGAAGATTGAGTGGTGAGTGTAAAAGGAGGATTAAGATAATATGCAGTGTGGAAAACATAATCTTGTAATAAGGTATTAAGTTGACGAATTCGCTGACTTTTGCATACGGTGGTCTCATCGTGATTAATAATAGGAGTTGCACGTATTCAATAATAGATAGAGGAATAATGGGATTAGAAATGCTCCCCTTGTTGTTGATAGTGGTGGATAAATAGTACACTACTGCCCTTATCATTTTTACCTAAATTATCAAAAGAAGCACCTAAAATAGGCATTGAAGAACTAAAAACGGCTAGTGCAAAATTGTAGCACTTAATGGCACGAAAGAAGAGGACAATAAATGATCATCGTATGCTATTGGATTGGTAATAGAGAAGGGCGAGTGAGATGTAGATGAAGCCTTAAAGAATTGAATTGTGTCTTAAAAAAATACCGCATCTTGAGAGACAAATAATTCATTAGTTTCCAAATCAAACACACACCATCCTTTCTTTCTATTAGAGTATTCTACAAAAATGCATTATTTACTATCATGATTGAACTTATTTTTGTCATACAAGGCATGATGAACATAACACAAGGACCTAAATGTTCGAAAATGAGTATGGGGAGGTGATTTCTGCTTGCCTCCAAGCAAAACTAAAACTACAAAACAAACACAATGTAAAACACATATAATCACACAATCATGCAACAATGCAATTATGGTACAATAGTCAATAACATCAAATCTCATGAAGTTAACTTACCCACAACATCAATCACTAAAAAAGCTCCAACACACTAACTTGTTCCATTCATGTTCAGGTGCTTTGATTTAAATACACATATCAACCAAAATATTGAACCCTATTCATACATCTATGATACTTGTAATAATGCACTCACTCTTATTTACCAATTAAAGACGCAGGTTATCACTAAATATCCTCTCATGGAATTTCTCAATCTACTAGATCAATAGGTTCATTTTTATTGAAAACACCATATTTTCAGATTTCATTCAACAATCACCTAGTCTTTTGACGCAAAGGAAAACACCTTGGCATGAATCAAATAGGTCATGTTTTATTTAGGTTGGTTGAAGTGTCATTCTAGTCTTTTGACACAAAGGAAAATATTTTTCCATGAGTTCCCCCAATTTCTTAACTACATCACAACTCACAACTGGCTATTAGTCGTATTCTTTACCTAAATATTTTTAAAAATTGCTAGTGAAATAGGATATTTATTCAATACATTTTTTTAAAATTTACTTTTCCTAACCTACATCATTTCTTCCTAGTCAATCACTCCCATAAAAGGCTACTAATAGTGCCTACCAATTTAAATAAATTTAGTTATTAGTACATCCAAACAACTGTCATAAAATGAAAGAATTTATATAATATTCTAATCAACATGCATATTTATCTAAAAAATACTTAAATCTTAAACTTCACAAGTTAATGTTTCTTCATAATTTAAGTGATCATGTACATAGTTAAGCTAATTCCTTTCAATTCTTATCATTGACATATTCACACAAATACATAATGCAAAATTATGCAACAATTATGCAATGCCAATGTAAGTAAAGATACACATAATACAAATGCAAAGTCATATGCAATTAAAAATAAAAAACATATACACCTATATTTGAACAACACGCTATTCTAAATGTAGAAACAACACGTAACTAAAGCACAATAAAAACTAAAAAGTAATTGAAAAACAAAAATAAAAGAAATAGAAAATAAGGGCTATAGGGATTGTGGTGGTGATGACATCAGAGAAGGAAATTGGATTCCTGACACTGCAAAATACTTAAGTTAAATAGTTTCTTTGTTTGGTAGCATTGATGGTGCATTATTCCTTTAGTTATGCCTCTATGGTGTCCATTTTGCCCTCTAATCACTTGTTATTCTCTTCCAATTTGCTGAACACCTTCTCCCAACCTTCTTCTTTATCATCATATTATTCATTTGATGTTACCTCTTGATGTTGCAGCAATGGTGCTGAACTAGATCTTGTCTGTTCTATCCTATGCTTAACTACAAATTTAGAACTTGGATCTTAGAGTTCCATACCACGAGGACTCCAAGCTTTCAACTCTCCTTAAGTATGTATTATTGAACATTTCAAGGAAGACAGGGGTTAGTCCATTAACAATAACATCATGGTAGTGAGTCAAAGTAGTTACTAACAATTCCATTCTTAAATAGCTACTCTTTTTCGTAATGGAAGTAACTATTATTTAGAAGATGTGTGTAGATGTGCAGACCTTGACTTTGTTCTCCCAACATCAAAGTAAGAATAAATCCTTTTTAGGACATTTGTTACTTTAACTCTTAGCAAAAACAATGTGACATATGAATTTGTGTAGTAACAAATGTTCTAGACTCCTAATGACATTATTGGGTACATTATGAGAGTCAAACACATATACTCTGGTTATTTTCTTTCAACAAATGATTGCATAAAAATTATTATGTGATGCTACAATCTTGGTAGAAATCATGTATATTCCAAAGACCTTATTTTTTGTTATAAAAGGAAATTATAAAGGTTGGAGTAAAGGATAAGCATTTTGGATTTGGGTTAGACACCAGAAAAGAAAAGAAGAAGCAATTCTGAATGAAGGACAAAGGAAAATATAAAGATTACAGCACAAGATCTAATATAAAGTAACCTTCAATCTAAATTGGAAGAAGATTTCATTCAAGACAAAAAAAAGGGGGATATAAATTATAAATTTTTTATTTCTATTTGTTCTTCTGAATATTAAATACTGGATTTATTGTATATGTTTATGAACTAATTAGTTTAGTGCCTAACAGTGATGAACCCTTAGTTCGAATGAATAGTATGATATGGTCTTTTATTCAATGCAAATTTTTGATCAGTTTATTGCGATTCAATTATATGTTTATATTCTTAAACTAATTTATCTGGAATATTAGTCCAATGCTTGATTTTATATGATTGAGATTCAGAAATCTTTTCACATGAATAAATCTACCATAATTGGAAGGAGTTGCATGTAAACCTAAAGACAGGTCGACACAAATCCTCGAAATTAAGGTCAAACCTAATAGTGAAATTCATGAATTGAGTAATGCAATATTAGGGGTTTAAACTAGAAAGAGATTTCAATTAATCAATCAAGGGTTAGTTGTTAATAGTCTTGCAAAATATATCAACATAAGATATGAATTTTCTAGGTTTAATAATCAATAATTATATTACATGATAAATGGTTAATTTTTAAGATATTTTAGGGAGATTCATCACCTAGGTATTACTTATTTGATATTGTTTGATCGTAGTAGTTTCTTTATTCTAGTTCATTATTGTATTAGCTTTAGTTTAGTTATTTTAGTTTAATTTTCAATTAAATTCACAACCTGATTCGACAATTAGATAATAGAAAAAGATTAATAATAATACCTACAGTCCTTTTAGGAGCGATCGTACTTGCCAGTGCTAGCTAGAACAATAGATGTATCTGGTCTGACATGGTACAGTAAAATGCGAGACAATGGAATGTAATTGCATGGATAGTGGAGGGTTGCCTATGCCTAAAAGCAACGATCCACCCTTCCCCTTATCCACCTGTGATTAAAGCTTATAATTCTTATAAGCACATCAATAATCAATCAAACTCACACCTTCAACTTCATTCTACACTTCAAGCTCTTCATCAACTCCAAGAAAATAACATCCCTTAAATGATATTTATAAATAGATGAAATTATGCCAATTTTCTATGGCTCGTACTTAAGAGCTTGTTAACTTATCAAATGATAAAGAGAAAGTTGGTTTACAAGCTCAAATTCAAACATGATAGTTTAATACAAAAATATAAGGTATAAATGTTTATTTAAGACTATATGCAACTAGAAGCTATTGATTTCGAAGAAATTTTTATGCTTGTAGCAAGATTTGACATAGCTGGAACAATTTTGGCTATTGATGTAGCATGTTTGTTAAATATGTCAAATATACATTTTTAAATGGTATTTTAAATGAGAAAGTGTTTATAAAATAACCTAAAGAAAGAGAAAAGGCCTATTAGCTTAAGAAAGCCTTGTATGGATATAAACAAGCATCAAAGTCTCGGCACTTGAAAATTAATAGATATTTCAACAAGATTGGATTCTATAAAAGTTTAATTAAGCCAAATTTACATATAAAATCAACAGTGATGGTGAGGTACTTATTGTATGTTTATGTGTAGATGATTTGACTTAGATTACTAACAATTTTAGTCTCAAATGGCACTCAAAAGGGGGATGAAATTGATGTTTATAAAATTCAGCAAATTTTATATCCAATGTACTCAATTAATAACAATCAATATAATAAACAAAGAAGGAAAATTTTCTTAATATAAATTAATTGAACAATTGAGCAATAAATTAAAGAGGATAGAGAAGAGAGAGATGAAATCAATTTATAGTGGTTTGATAAACAACCCTTTTCTTATGTCCACTCTCAAGACTCTTCTTAGAATTTCATTATAATTCTTCTTTCTGGGTGAAGAATAACCTTTGTATAATTTTTTTTTTGTAAAGAAAAACCCTTCTTACAATCTTCTTCCAAGATAAAGAGAAACTTCAATACTACTTGGATCACCCCCGAGTACAATATTCAACAACCTAACAAAGTATTACAATTGAAAAATGTCTCACTTATTCACTTGATAAGTCCAAAATGGCTCACTCATGCAAATGTGACATAATGATGCTCAAATGGTTGAAAACTTTTAAAATGTGTGTGTACAACAAATAAAACCTTCCTAATGCTAAAGCAAATGATAAAACACCTTTTCAGCGTGTTTTGGGACCCAAAATAACTATTGGAGCTAAGAACTAGCTATTACAACGACCATATACAGTTTACTGATCGACCAATATACATTACATCATCAGATTCACTAGTCGTTAGAACAACGGTCGACTATTATACATATTGAGTTGACCAATATGACATATTGGTGGACCAATACATCAACCAATGTTGTTGTAAAATCTTGGTATATCAAATTTAACAACTTCAACTTATATTGGTTGACCACTAACTCATATAGGTTGATCAATAACCTAACAAAATATTATTTTAACAACTTCAAATGTCCAAAATCAATTTATTTAATTCAAATATTATTAAAAAATTTCCCAAAATGTTCCACAAAGATTATTTGAAAATCCAAAGGCTTTTATATTAAAATCAAAAGCTTCAACGCCTCTTGATGAATGTAAAGACTCACGCAATGAAGTAAGACGAAATGATTATGCATGTTTTTGGATCATTAAATAGAGCTTATAAATAATAATAAAATATGTGAAAAGACTTTGATAAGCCTTGATCTCCTTTTGTTATTGTTTCGATCTTAATTTCCTCAGTTACAAACTTCAACTTCTCTTTATCAACTTCATACACTATCTTTTTGAGTTTATGACTTCATTTTGTTCTAATATTGTTTTTTTTATCAAAATAATAAACACATTTTTAATCTTTATGTTTTGTTATCATCAAAGCATCAATTAGAACCTCTCTTGGTTCAACAAATAGTATTGGTCTATAAGGATTTTAAAATAATAATGATAAATAAATTTACGATGAATGATTTAGGACTAATAAGTTGTTTTTAAGGTTGGAAATGATTCAAAATAATGTTGAGTTTTTCTCTCTCAAGAGAAATATGTCAAACTTTCTACTTATGAAGTTTAAGATACAAAAGTTTAGCTTAAAAGATGAGGATGAATGTAACATCCCACTCCCGCAGAACCCGAACCCGATATCGTGGGTGATATCCGAGTCCGCGCCACACGAGAATGGTATGCTACAGCGCTCGATTTCAGTCCGAAACTCAGTATGATATTTTTAAAACATTTTGAATTGATCACAAGGGCAAAATTCAATAAACAATTGGGTCCACTATAGTTCGAAATCACTTTCAATCATATCGAAATTCCAATCATAAAAAGGCCCATAACAATATTGAACACTTTCCGAAATCATATTACAAATACGGCGTTAGCCAAATGGGGACCCACTGAAATACAAAGTACTAAATTGCAGAAATACAAATTTATACAAAGACAGAATAACTCTAATGCAGACGCGAACCGATCCCAACCTCAAACTCTGACTCCCGTGCAGTAGACATACTCCCGTTTGTCTAACGGGGTACTCTTCAAAACCTGGAAAAATAATTGCAATGTTGGGTGAGTTTGCGAACTCAGCGAGAAACCATCATCGATGGTCCACCCAACTCATGCAT
>JAOTIZ010000201.1:4999810-5023985 GCA_027123425.1 Erythroxylum panamense
TGCAATTGCAAGTTATAGCACTACATTTGCCCATACTTCTAATAACATGTCTTCCTGGCTTCATTGCTAATAGATTTCCATTTTGAGTTCTCTGGGAGATTAAACATGGTGAACCTGCAACAGATTGAATCTGAGGAAGGCTATTTACTTCAAAAATTTTCCTTGATTTGAGCCATTTGTTTGAGCAACCAACTTCCTCTAAACATAAAAGAAAGTATATGAAATTGAATAAGTTACAAAAAAATATATAACATTTTTTATATACAATCTAAAATTGACAAACCTAGAACAGCTAATGAGTTAAAATCTTTGAAAAGGTTGGCCTCTACTTGAATCCAAAATATGTTAAACTGCTCTTGGCTGAAATGGATGCTTGGTTTCCATTTGCTTCAGAAATTGGTGTAACACTATTATGTTGTAAATGAGTTTGAACAGATGATATTCTTCTTTCCAAAAAGTACTGATTTGTAATAATTGAAGAGGAAGGTGGTAATCAACAATTTCTGATAATATTTTCATGAACTCCTAACAAAAATAACACAATAGTTGAATGTGAGCAAAAATGGACATGCTTTAAGTAAAACAGAACTAATGCAAAGAGCACATCATATATAGATCTATTAAATTTGCATAAAGATTATCATTGTACCTCCTAAAACACCAGTAGCAGCTGTACTTTCTATTTGACAACCTGATGCATTTTCCTTCAATAGTGGAGTCTGATTTTCTTTAAGATAAAAAGAATTTCTGTCATTGGACTTTATAACTTCACTCTTCATACCACACTGGTTTGTCCTTGAAACCATAGACATAATTCTATATTGATTGCACATGATCCATTGTCTTCTGAGGCAGTTTTAGTAGTTATACCAAAGCAAGAACATATATAACAACCTGATATTTGCTCAACAACTTGTGAAAGAAATTGTTGTAACCTATTGACCTCACATATATATGCATGCTTGTGTAAGCCAATTTTTATGCTTCATATAGTTGATGCATTTAACTACAATTTTCAATTCAAAAATTATCTTCTCATATTTAAAAGAATAAATATCTATACCTGAATATAAATATCTATCACGTCGACTCTGCAACTTCCACCGCTAGTTTCCACCTCGACGCCACCGTCCTACAAAAGCATTCTTTAGCTATTTTGACAAGAAGAGAAATATAAGCGGTTCAGATCAAGCCACAAGGAAGCTAAAAGAATACCCAGGAATATATAGGAAAACTTTAAGTTCTCACTCATGGGAAGTTTAGTTTAATAATTCACGGGCAATGGTTTCAATTCTGTTCGGTTTGGTGGTTATCTATGTCATTAATTCCTGATACATAAATAAGCATTTCCCAATTCCTTTACCAATATACCATGGAATATGAATTAGTATATCCCAGTTGTTTTTACCGATATCCAATAATTTCCAATTACTCACACCCAATATATGTATGCTTCATCATTTAAATACATTTTACACATATCATAAATCAAGGAATGACATTTTCGAAGAATGTTAATCATTTTGATGGAATCAAGAAAAGCACCTATGCTCAAGTAATTGCTCCAGAATAAGCAAAAAAGAGAAACAAAAGAGGCAAGTTCACCTAAAGAATTAAGTAAACCAACTTGGCTATGCCTACATCAGCAAGTCAAGGATGATTTTTAGGAAAATCGCTAGTATAGGAAATTGTGAGAATAGAATAGGTTTAAGAAGTTCTTTCAGAGTTTATTATTCCAATCATGTGGCCACATAAGATACTATAGACCATTCCCATCGTTGATTATAGAGAAAGCAAGTTATACGAACACTCTATATCAGTTTCAAACTTTTATACAAGGAGACAAAACAATCACAGTTTGCGATTATCTGTCGGGTTTTCTCACTTTTTAGAATATTTGCAAAACTAATGCAAAATACTTGGGAAGGGAAAACCAAGTAAGAGATCGTCACTACTCCAAAAGTGATAATAATATCAAGTGAGGCTGCAATTCATTCCAAGAATTCTCAAAGGAAAAGCCTGATCTCAGCTTCTCTAACCATTAACACTATCTATTTCTTAACAGCAGCAACTGAGATGACAAACCACAACCTATTTTAAAAGGACCCATAACAACAAAAACCACCATCATGAATCACAGAAGTGCACAAAACTGAGAAGAAAACAACGGGAAATAATACCTGAAACAAAATCTTGACTGGTTCAAGCGGAGTGATGACGATTATCTACAACCTATTTCAAAAGGACCTAGAACAACAAAAACCACCATTAATTATCTACAATCTATTTCAAAAAGACCCAGAATAACAAATCTGAGAAGAAACAACGAAAAATAATACCTAATAAAATCCAAAAGCGCCATCAATTGCCGTGCTTAAAGAAGCACACATTATTAGCGATTTGACAAGCTAATTTTCACATGGAAACTCAATAGGCAAATGCGATAAGTGTAAGAGGTCAGATAGAAGGCGTTAGGGTTATTTCAGTAGAAAAGCATGATTTCCACTCTGGAGAAGCATTAAATGTTCTATTTAAACCAAGATGTTATTTAAGAAACATTAAATGCTCTATTTAAACCAAAACGTTATTTAAAAAGATTGAAACAGCTTTTCATAAGCATTAAATGCTTCTTAAAAGCTTTGACATTCTTTAAGCATTATATAAATTCAGAAGCATTAAATGTTTTATGAACTATTTTACAATTGAAAACCTTGGCATTTTTAAGCGGGAATTGGAAGGATAGGGATCGAGTTTTAAGTAATTAAGTAGATTTGGAGTTTTGGTATTACTAAAGCTCATTTTTTCTTTCTTTGGTTAGCAGTTATTCAAAAGTCGAGTACCAACGATAGCTTTAAATTTCAGATCTTGGATAGAAATTGTCCTTTATATCCCTATGAAGTTGAATCACTTGATCACATCTTTTTCAAGTATTGTCATATAAGTCAGTTATGGAGAAAATTTCTCAACTTGTTTGACCTACATAACAGAAGCCTCAGCTGGTTGGAATGTCTATCTTGGATTATGGGTTTGAAATGGAAAAGTAAGGAAGATTGCAAGGTTTTTAAGGCTGGTTTTGCTACGGTAGTTCATTATGTTCGGATGATGAGAAACAAGAAGTTATTTGAGAAATTTGAACAATTTAACAAATTTACATGGATGAGGTTTTACTTCAAGTTTAGATTTAAGATTGAGACACTCATCTCTATTTGATTCATAGTGTCACTTAAAAATTAACAAAGCTTTATAGCTACTATCTTAATATGTAGTTTGCTATTATGGGTTCCATTTTGTACCTTCGACCATAATTCTCAAGTTGAAAATCGTTCTTCCTCACCCAAATTGTTGTTAGTGTTTACTGTCTGGTTATCTAAAAAGCATAAAAGTTATATATACATTGTATTACACTTACAAATGGGATGAGTACTTGTTTTTCTTATTTACGAAAGCTAGAGTTACTCTTGTGAATGAGAGTAAAGGTTACACAACAAAAGAGGCCTCATGTAAACATTGACCTGAAAAGATCAACCAAAATGAATCAGACAAGCATTTTATGGCTTGGTCTCCAGAGAAGAGACCCTAAACAAAATGAAATATGCAGAAGTATACTGCATCACCCAGCGAATGTCCACAATCTTTCACTTTGAACTATATGCTAAACTCCACCAACCATATAAAAAACTCTGCAAAGTCATATGCCTCTGTTTCTACATTTTCTCTTCATTCTTCCCTATATACAACTAACCTTACCGTTATATTTAAAGCTCATGCCAGAGGTTGTCTTCATAATCATTTGTCTGCAACTGTTGGAGCAAGTTATGCTACCTTCAGGGTTCAGACATTCGGAAAACCATCATGTTAACGACCGAAAACCTTCCTGCAACCTTGCCCTACTTTGAGCTGCCAGAAGCCAAGTAGCTAATACAGGCATAAATCCTGCATAGAAGAAATCATCAGCAAACACACCACCATCTCCTCCGCATCAACCGCACGTCCTCACAAACTAATATCAAAGCTACTGATCCAAACTTGGCAACTTTACCACCCAGATGTTGCTTCTTTGGATCCAAAAGGTCAGATCTTTATAGATATTCACCAGGCTTACGCCACATTATCTTCATCCAGTTGCCAAAGCAAACTATGAATTGTCATTTCATACAAGAGCATATTGCCTTCGACATTACAACAAAGGCACTGGCTTCCCAGGATGTTGAACAACCAGGTGGTGGGAAACAGATCAGTGTTGATGAAACAACCTTATGCACATAGCCTAGATGCCACCATCAAATAAATATAAATGGCTCTTCGGAGAAATAGAGTATTAGCATTGCTAGCTCGATATCCTATCGAAATAAGGAGTTCTTGACTAGGAGGAAATGGAAGACATAAGCATACAAATTTCATGCAATTTCCCATTTTTCTATACAGACCAAACTTCGCATTTCATATAATTGAATAAACACAATGAAAAAAAATCATTTACAGCTCATTAGCACAGAGTTTGTAACATGTATAAGGGTGCGTAACTTGAAGGCCTGTGCAGAAGTTATATTACGGAGACTCTTTTGATGGTTAAGTATCTGATAGACCTGATCAAAGATAAGCCTCACATGCTCTGCAATTGTTGGATCTGTAGGATTTATGGCAACAGCCACCTCTGTCATCCACTCCACTTTTCTGGAAGTTCCGTTACTAAAGTCGCAAGCTAACTGTTGTAGAAGAGCCAGTAGAACCCCTTGGCTTAATGGTAGTGGTACCATGGATAAAAGTCCATGCAGATCAACCTGGTGATTTAAGAGAAAACAAAAATTGAAAAGCTCATCAACTTTCCATAAGTGTGAGAACAATCTCTCTTTTCCTCAGTTTAAAAAGTAGGGAGCAAGAAGCTTAATGATTCCAATGACTTAGTTCGCTTGGCACTCAAACAAACAAACAATTGAAGTCAAAAAGATAATTTCCACCCTTTTTCTTTTCAAGAAGAGTTAATACAGTTTGGTCAATCTTAAAAAAAAAATTCAATCAGGATAAAGCCAGAAAGTCAAAAGTGATCATGGCTAGAAACTGTTGATGCAAAATCTAAAGATGTTGATCAAGCGAAGTCTGTGCTCTTAGACATTACTTATGTTAATGCATTAAGCATAGTTGCAGTAAGTAGCACAGTGAAGTTTTGGTGATACAAAAAATGCAAGGCAACAACTGAAAATGCAGAAGCCACATCTAAAAGAGAATGAGAAGTCCATTCAACACCTTACTAGCCTCTATATTAGTTCAAGTATGTTTCCCTATCCATAGATTTCACAAGTAGCTAATAGTTCAAAGAAAATTTTACCCAGCACAATTGTAAGCATTTCCATAAACTGCCAAAGAGACTTCTGATGTTCCATAGAGCTACGCATGCACACATTGACACATTTGGCTAATCTTAAGTGATTCAGTTCATGCAATGAAGAATGCAGAAGAATGTAACAAAAATATGCAGTAAAAAGGCATATCAGAAAGAAAAACCACTAGTTCATACTACCACCAATTAAATAAAGTATACTGTAGTTGAAGTTATATTTTTATGTCTGCATCTCACACCTAATGTGTAACTCACAATGTCTCTGAAACTATTTATCAGCCCCTAAGAACATAAATATCTTCCTCATAAGGTTCCCACTAACACATAATTGCAAGAGGCAAACCATACCTGAGAACATAACCAGGAAACAATAGACAAATCACTTCTATGCAAAGCTATAGTGAATGCTTCCTCGTACTTATGCTCACCAACCAATCTGGATAATTCTTCCATAGGATTGAAAGGTCCTTCAGCCTGTTAATGTCAGCACTCAAGTTAGTTACAAGTACGGTTGATTGATCAATGGAGAATGATAAGCCTTGCTCCCTTGCAATTAAGCTTCTCAACACATTGCAGAAAAGAGAACCAGTACCGTCTCATGTAAACCAGCAATTGGACCATTGATTCCAGCTACTGATGGATCACCAACTGTTGGGTTTGCATTTGCAGCTGCAAAAGCTATTAGCTTGCGTTGGCCATCAGTCAATTCTCCACTTAAGGTTTGTGTAATTGATGATGCTGACTTGATTGCATCCTGTTATACTCAAAGGTTTTCAAGTTACACTAGTATAATTACCCAAAAGCAGTATATCATAATCTAAAAAATGTAATGCTAAGAGAGACCACTGTATAGCCTTTATATGACATGTTCTAGTTTTTACATTTATTTTCTTTTCTTTTTCTACAAAAACGAAGAATTCCATCTGATTGCTTTATCCAGATATAAAATATATGGAGCATAGAGTTACTGAGGTCATGTCAAAGTATCAATACAGTTGGCCATCTTAAATATAAAGCATCGTTAAATGATACGGAACAAACAATACACACAAGAAAAGGAAACAAGTGGGATGAAAAAATGAAGCACATAGGAGCTAGATTTAAGAGCTCAATGAAGCAACAGGATTTAAGTCACATCTTGGAGACATTTATGAGAAATTTCCTTGTTTTTGTTGTCCTCTTATAAACCATACATCTAACTTTCATCATCTGATTCGGAGCATGCTATAGAATATGACCACATATTCAAAAATAAATAAAAGAGCTCTACACGGCCAAGTTAGTGAAACAAAAGTAACCAAGTGAGCAGACATTCGATACCCATATCAATTGGCGTCACTTCTATCAAACTAAAATGGGGTGATTTCTTATAAAATCAACCAGTTAACCAACCAAACAACCAAGGATAAGCAGAAAAGATAGAATGAAAAGGAACCTTTTCCATGAATTTGATTTAATAACTTGAGCCAAAATCACACATAAGAAAAATAGGAAATGCATAAATTCCCAAATTTATGTGGACTTATTAATAAAATTCATGGTGAAAAAAAAAACAATGACCAAGATATATTATAAAAAGCCACACACCCTTAGAGCCGTGGTTAAGGGAGAGTATGAAGAATCAAACTGTTGTTGAGAAGCATTTATAATTTGGATAAGCCCTTTCTGAAATGCAGCGTCAACTTGATCAAACACAGCTTTGCAAGACATCTCAAAAGCAGGAATAATTGAGGCTTCCATGATAGACTTTAATGCATCCTGCAAGAACAGATTACATGATTTTCTAATTGGCATCGAACAAATTTTGTTCTTGAACAGCAAGAAAAATAAACAAACAAACAATTTACAACGTGTGTATCAAGATGGATGTCCCCATTCTTTCTACTAAAAAGAAAACTAATAGGCCAATTTTCTTTAAAATCTCAAACATAAAGATGGACAGTTTAGTTACTTCTTTTTATTTTAACATAATAATTACATCTTTTGGATTTTGACAAGTGAGAATTAAACTTAACTTAAAGGCAACACATGAGCAACTGTAAGGGGTTCCTTGGTCATTATCAAAATGACAAAGGACTCTTTTAAAAAAGACTGAACATACCAAGATATGCACTTCAGACAGATTTATTATGCCATTTTAACCTTGAACATGATAAATAGGTAGTATTTACCGTTTCCTTTTTTAAGGTTCAAATAGCATGACCAGTCAATCCTAGATATCACATTTGATCTACTGAAGCCATTTTTACGGACACATCAACCAATTAACAAATGAAACACTGAAATTTTAGCTTTTTCTTCATAATCAGTTCTAGGACTTAAAGCAATAACAGAACATAAAATATCATGCTGGTAAAAGACACTGTTTAAAAGATATTGCTCCTTTTTATTGCTTTCAATGGTACCTCGGCATGCATAAGAGATATTGTAGTAATTTGTATTAAATTTACCTGAAGTGCTTGTTTGCCCGAGGTCTGAAATTGTAACTGTATCTGTCTAGCAACTGTAGCTTCAAGCTTTGAACTAACAGATTTTTCTAATTGATTCAATACCTTCTCTCCTACACCCTTCTGGAAAAAAACACAGCAATGCACCTAAATAAAATCACTTTTGGGTTTAAGAAAAGGGAAACAATCTCTGAACTAAACTGTGACCCAATGGCCCATGGTAACATAATGATTACGGGAAATCATATAGCCATCCGATGAAAAGAAGCCATCAAATAACAATAAATTGTCCAGTGCAAACTGTTATTGAGGCTACAAGATGGAATTGCCAAATGGCTGTCCTGAAATCATTAAGGAACATTAATAGGCTAATTAAAACCAGAAAAATAGTCTATGACAAGCTTTAGCATTTAACCTGGAATGACTCTGTGATAGCTAAAGATATGCTTTTCTCCAGAGTGGGAACAATTCCACGAGCTACAGCAGGTCCAACCGAAGCCATCTCCTTCTTCAGATTCTTTTCAGCAGCATTGGCCAAATCCTTATTTGTAAAGTTTGTGACTAAATTGGTCAACTGTTGGGTACGCTCTAGCTCCAACTTATGATGTTTCACATTTTCTTCTTGGAAACGAGCCCATAAAGCATCAGTGTTATCCTTAACAGCTTTCTCAATATTTCGGCCCAAGGAGGCCTCCAATCTTTTGCTTTCTTTGGAAACTGGGGCTGATATCATACTATGCATCTGCTTTAGCATTTCTTTCTGTATAGACGTTAACTATCAAGAAAAAGAAAACATCATTGGGAAGCCTCCAGGTTAAGAAATGAATGTAGAAATAATAAAGGTGAGTCCATTGTGTCAAATAAAAAAATTTCAAGTCTTGGTATTAGAAAAGGTGGGCATTGTGGTACTTACTGGCCAGCTGGGTCCGTGTAAATAAAACAATAAGTATCTATATATACCAGATTACACATAATGATCATCTATATGCATGCATGCATGTACCTATGTATGTATGTATGTATGTATGTAAACTTTACCCATGCATGTTTAGAGTACTTCCAACTGATCAGTTACCTGATCAAGTGTATCTTGCATGGCTGACAACTGACGTAAAGCAGTATCAATAGACAAGGCACCTGAACAGCAACCTGGTTCATTGGATGAATCTGTGGAATTGAAAGGACTTGTAGAAGGAGAAGATGGACCAGATAATTGGGAATTTTTCCCCTTTTGTTTTCTTCCCTTCATAGTAGGGGCTGGGGATGTTTGCTCCACCATCACAGTTTCTAAATCACCAAGTTTGCCAGTCACATCTTTTGAGATATATTTAACTTCACCATTGTTAGATCTATCTGGGACCTCATTAAAGCTACAGTCATTAGTCTGCTGAATTCCCCCAACAGCATGAACTTCCACACTGTATTCTCTGGCCATCTCAGTGCTAAGATTTGAGGCCTGAGAATAGAAAGACTTCTCCTTTTTCTCTGCAACAGAGATTTCAATTTCTCTAGGCAAGTCAACGTCAATGTATTTGTTTTTTCCAGTCTTTCTAACAACTTTACCCTCTACCGCAACACTTTCATTGTCATTGTTGATAACCGCATCCAGTGAATTCACCTCTCCAACATTTATCCCTTGAGAAATTCCAGATGTAGCTTGAGGGAGAAACTCAGAAGGTGTTACAAGATGGGTTGGGTGTTTAAATATTGAAGGAGATTCAGGAACTTTTGTGATGTCTGCCCTCACAATATCTTGCGTGTCGTTCCTCAAATTGTCAGCTGAGGATGAGGTAGTAGTTACATTCGCCCTGACAGCATCCATTCCATAGTCAGCCAAATAATCAAATAAAAGCTGATCACCACTGGGGTCACTTAATTGTGCAGTGAGGTCAGTTCTCTTAGGACTTGGGAGACCTGACAGTTTCCTGGATAACCTTGGACTTAAAGGAAGTGGTGGTGGCACATCGTTGATAGAATCAACATTGGTATGCGAGGTTGTAGCACTGGATTTCATGTCTGTAGCAGATTTAACAGAATAAGTAAGCCATTAATATCAGAAGAAGCTAGCTCACTAGTGTAGCACTTCAAAAGCTGCCTCAAATAACCACTAGCACTGGAATCACATTACCTATGGGAATTTGAGATGAATTACTTCTGTGAGAAGATTCTCTTAAGGCAGAACTTTCAGAGGCATCACAACTACAAGGATCATTGGATTCTGTTTTCTTCAATTCAACAGCCTCTGCTGATGTTGGAAGGCACTGTGACAATTCCAATGCATACTGCTGAATGGCCTGTGTTTGGACACAGTATACCTGAACAATAGGTTCATTTGGTAAAGTATCGCTAGTTCCTGTAAGACTCAAAATGCACATTTTTACTGTAAACTCTGCTATGTAATCCATACGAGTTGCAGCTGGGTAAGGACCATATTCTATGTGCACAGCATATATGGCATTCTTCTTGGCATTTGCCAGTAAAAGTAAGCCTGATCGGGGAAGTGCTACAACTTGATTAAAGAATGCATCCTGAACTCTAGATTCAGCAGAACTCTTCAAGGTCAATGTCTGGGTGTTCTGCCAAGATTCAGAATCACTGGGCAACAACCAGCCCTCCTCACTTGTAGAAGCCCATATCTTCACTTCCCGATTTAATGGACCCTATCAAGAAGCCCAAATTAACAATACTTTAGTCAGAGTGCCACCTAAAGCTAATTTGACTGTTGACTAATCGACATCTTTTCTCATCATATGACCATATTGTCAGAAGAAAAAGAAGACAATTTGCATAGTTGACTACTCTACAGCAAACTATGTTATTTAGCATGATGCTGGTTCAGGTCTAAGGAAAACAAAACAGCTTACCCCAGTTACAAGAATGATATGATCAGGCCGATGGGGGTCAGTGAAGAATGCTACAGAGTTCACAGGATGACCGTCATATGGTCTCAATATTGAGAGTGGAACAGCCTTACGGTCTTCCCAAATTTTGACCTGCAGAAAAAGAGTTGTTGATTAGTAACAGCATAAAATCAGTGCAGAATAATATACTTATTTTCCAATTCCAATCAATAGCCATGAAAAACTATCAAAATTTTGACCTGTTAGAAGAGTTAATGTTTACTGTTGAAAAGTGTTTTTATGCACATTGTATGACATATATAACCGATGCCAAAAAATCTGCAACAGAATTAGTAGTTGATATCCCCATTTAATATTATAAAACAAATCGGTGAGCAAAAGGGCAAGAAAACAAACTGTGCCATCTGCTGAAGCTGAAGCTAGTCGGGTGGTCATCCATTGACACATTGATAATTCAGTAACTTGGCCATCATGTTTGCCAACAAGCTGAACCCCATTTATCAACTTATTTATTGTGCAATTAAGAGGCTCTTCCACTGAAAATACTACGCCTTTTCCAACCTTAGTGATGTCAATTCTTAGTATATGGTATCCAATGGCAATCATCAAAATTTCCTGAAAAGGATTAGTTTGTTGCAAATGTTCCATACAATTAACAACCACAACATATAAAAACAGAGTGACTTAAAGAAAGTGCTAGATGGCATGAATGTCAAAATCCAGGATTACTTGTTTGTGAGGATGCCAACATAATCTAGGGTGGACTGGTTCTTCCTCTGCCTTTATATGAAGGGCAAAAACAATCTTATCAAAAATTTGGGGCTTTTCTTCCTCATCTTCGCCTTCATCGATTTTTCGAACAAAAATCTGTCCATTAACACATATGCTGCCCAAATAGAAGCATATTTCAGTTATTGAAACATAAACAAACAAAATCACGATGTCAAAAGTTACCTTGCCAGAAGATGAACATCCTCAGCGAAAAAAACCATATCAGTTACTTTCTACAAAAGAAAAAAGTGCATGTAAATTTTCAGTCTATAGGCATCTGAGAATATTAAAGGAGACAGGAACACAAACTTGACCCAGTTATTGAAAGGAAATTTGGTTACAGGAAAAGTAAATTGTCAGTCAATTACAGGTATTAAACAAAAGAACAAAAGAGGTAACAAGTAAATTAAAGGATGAAAGATTAAAACTTTTGGCCAGTTCATCACTTAAGGAAAAAAATGAAGACAATTAAAAGGTCAAGGCGTCAGTTATAACATCTAAACCAATATGTTTATTGGCAATTTATAATAGGAAGTCTAAGTTAGTCTCTAATCTACGAGGCATTAATTTTCCTACATCTGAAACGCTGATTAATCATCTTACATATTTGTTGATCAATAGGTTAAAAGTACAAGAAGGTGACGTTCTTCGGGCAAAACGTGTTTGAAGTCTATAATGTGTACGAGATCATTAGAAAGCTTCAAAAATTGTACACGCTAATCAAATCAATAATGAGCTATATCTTAGTAATGTTGAACACACGGCTAAATGGAGTGGTGTTTTTATGTTAAACACATAAATCCACAGCAATTACATGACGGTAATGGCCCTGTCTGAGTAAGGACTAACCTGGTTGTGGCCGCGAAGCAAAGATCTCAAAGCTGTATTGACATTAAGGATACGAATAGAACCAGGTTTCAGCCCGTAACAGATGTAATTCCTATTAACAGCAATTTGGCGACCAAGTAGAAGTCCAGGATCAGACACATACTTAGTAATAGGAGTGACTTCGAGTTCAGGTTGAACCTCTCCTCGCAACCTGACATCAATATCATACACTACGCTGTCCCCAGTCAAATGACGCCCTCTAGGAAGCTTACTGCTGAGCATTCTAATGGGGGGAGGACTGGAAGGCTGCTGCTGACTAGGAGGTCCCAAACTGACAGGTGGAGCAGAAGGAACATGGAAGTTGGTGGTGGAAGCAACCGGAGTTATGGTGTCAGCAGAGGAAGGAGGTGGCTTTTGCTGGTTTTGATTGTTCAACATGTCCATCAAAACAGAACCACCGCTAGAATTTGGAAGAGGAGGAGCAACAGAGGATGGGGGAGGTGGAGGAGGATAGGAAGAGATGGGTTGTGGTCTATTGAGCTGCTGCTGTTGGTGTGGAGGGTAAATGTTATTGAGGTAGTGATGCTGATTGTGATGGAGTTGAGTGGGTGGTGGTGGAGGTGCGTAAGGTGAGAGGTAGTTTGAGTGATAAGGGTTGTGGTATGGGCCAGAGGGAGGAGGGTATGAGGAAGATGGAGTGAGATAAGGAGGAGGAGGAGGAGATGAGGAAGGAAGAGGGAAAGATGGAGAGGTTGTGAGATTGCCACCTGAGTGATTGCTGTTATTGCTATTGGGAGAAGAAAGATTTGGGCTTTGAAATTGCTGTTGTTGCATCATCATCATGTTCATAGGCCCTGAAGACGGCTTGAACAGCTTATTCACATCAAGACCACCACCACCTGGTTGATTCTGATTTGGATTACCAGGTGTAGCCATTGATATAACACTATCAACAACAATAACAACTGATCTTATGATAACAATCTAATCTATATATCTATATAGAGAAAGAGCAACGAAATCATAGAAGGGATTTACTGGGGTTGGATAAAGATTGAATCTTTCAGGTTCAGATCAGTGAAGAACAAAGAATTCAAGAAAAGATGAGATTTTTGAGGGATCCCTGTTATATCTGTCTTGGAATCCAATCCAACCTTAAAGACTCCGATCCTGCTTCTCTTCTTCTGTCTTGTTGTCGTCTCGGCTGTTGTCAGATCACCCAAAGTGGAATACCAGTAGCAAAGATTATGTTATTTAATTACAATTAAGTGTACACAAGATGGGTAAATACTTTCTTTCTTTCAATTTTTACGAGTGCACATTTTCACGGAATCTGGCCTATCTTCACTACATGCAGATTTTAGGAGCAACAGTCAATGATATTAACACCGTGATGATCCTGGTATCAGATTTTCGTTCTAGTACAATAAGGTATTGGCACTATCAGCCATCAATATTAAGCATTATTTTGGATGATTATAAATTTTTAAAAATTTGTAAAATAGTATGTAAATTTTTTAAATTACAAAATAATCTTTCAACATATTTTGCTATTTAATTTTTAATTTTTAATTTTATATCAACTATTATAATAATATAAATTTGAAATATCAACTATCTCTTTTTTTATTAATATTACTTTTGAAATATTTTGTATATAAACAGTAAATATAATTAATATTATGAAAAATAAGATAAAAGAGATATTATTAGAATATTATTGAGTTATTGTCAAAATATTATCAGATATTTTCAAAATATTGATTCTTATAAGAATATTATCATCAAAATTATACATTAGGATCTTTTATATTAATTTTTTAACAATTATTTTATTTTATTTTATTGATACTTTTATTCTTATTATATAAATTATTTATAATTATTTACAAATTAATAATTTTATCTATCATTGAAAATTTTCTGATTAATTTATTTATAAAATTCAAAATATTTTAATTATTTATTTACAAAATAAATCATGTAATAACTAAATATAAGTTACAAAAATTTTGTTGTCATTCCTAATATTTAATACCAAATACTAGTATAACTATTAACTTTATTTAATTTCATATCAAACACGTAAAATCAAAAATTTTATTGCTATTTGTATTCTTGCTTTCTATTCTCATGATCTTTTTTATTCCGATTCATTTATTATTGGCTACTAAACGAGACTCGAAAGTTACAATCTACATCATACAATAAAGAATAATTACGTCAAAAAATCATATAGTAAGAATCATAAAGTTTTATGACTATCACAACAAGAGTTCCACACTAGGGAACACCATCCAGTATAAGCAAAACCTAAAATAGAAACATTTATAGTTAAAAGTTTTACATCTATATTATATATAAAGAATTTAACATATATATCAAATACAAGTAAAATTAAAAAAAGAGAAGAAATGAAAGATCTAGAACTTTATTCAATCGAATATCCACTTTGACTATAATTCTCATTTAGTACAGAATACTCATTATTGAGAGGAGTCTCATCATCATCATTATCATCATCATTTATTGCACCAAATGATATATCAATACTTTCTCATCTAAGACTATCATCCAAATCAATCTCATTTATCAAACTTAATTCCTCAAAAATTCATTTCGCTAAAAGATCGATATGTTCAAGACAAATTAGATTATAGAACTACTTGTTCTACTAAGAGTCTTAGCAAATAAATTAAATTAAATTATTAAAAATTTATAAGAAATTATATTTAACTTAATAATGATAATTATATAAATTTCTCAAAGCTTTAAATTGTATTAAATAAAGCACAAGTCGTTCAATCTTTTATGTTCCAATCTATTCTTTTTCTTGGAATGAATGGATTCAAATATGCTCCATTTTCATTCACACCCGATTGTACTCACACATTAACTTAGAATTTAAATTGCAAATCTTTTCAGGTCAAGAACATCACTTTTGAATTGGTCCCACCAAGCAATTGTAAGACAATAAAAGTAACCTTATAAACTAAATAAAGTGATGATTAATTTCTAATAAGTAACAAAAGTGTAAAAATATATACCCAAATTAAGTTCGCCTCTTTGATGAATAGCAATGGACATCCCAAAATTTCCAAAAGCATCCTTATAAACTTCTATTTATGAGCTTAGGAGATCTTACAGCATCTCATTGGCAACAATTATTATATTAGTTAATAACATTTCTATATTAACTTTAGCTTTCATTGTAAAACTTGGTCTAAAATAGACAATAAAGTTCAAAAATGTTCTAACTACAAACAATTAAGAGTAAGGTTTTCTTTTTTATCTTTCATTAATAACTACAAGATAAGGTATATACAAAGAAGACTTGTTTTTTCATATTGGCCTTAATTGTTTCCTCTGTCCTTTCTATGGTATCATAAAAATAATCATTTTTACCTTATCACCATTATCAGTCAAACAAATTACTTTCACTAAATGCTCACAACTCGGGTGATAAATTAAAATTGGTACCAAAATTATAATCTTTAAGTAAAATTCTAAAAACTTGCACTCTAGAATTATAAAAAGGGTAATGGTCAAGAGTCTCCTTTAAAAATGAGAGTGAAATGTTTAAGAATCCCCACCTTTTCTCTATTTCTGTTTCTTCACTAAAGGAACGTATAATACACTTACATTTCTATAATTAAAAAGTTGCATTAATATAATTGAGTTGTAGTATTGAAAAGTTGCTTTAATTTGAATGCTTGTATCATAATGCAAAATAATTATATCATTAATACTAAGCAATGTTTCAAATTAATTAAAGATTTTTGTCAAATATGTTTTAGTAGAGAAATCAATGGCACACCTAAGAAAAAAATGTGTATAGACCTGTTGATTTTTGTTTAGACTTTTTTTTCACAATTAAAAGAAATTAAAAAATAAAATTTACATTAGGAAAGAAAACTAAAAGGACAATTCTTTAAATTCCACTTTTTTCCTATTACCCAAGTAAAAAACTATTATAACCTTAAACAATAAAACTTATTTATGAAATGATTTAATTATAACCCATTGTCTGTAAACTAAACATAATTTGTGTGTGGATTTTAAATGAAGTGAACAAGAAGCTATGTTGAAATGGAAAGGAGTTTTTTAATTAAATAAATTGTATTAAAGAGAACACCTTAAAAGGTGAATACAAAGTTTTAAATCATAGATAAGGAAAACAAGGAGATAGAATCTCAAAACAACAACCTAGACAAAACAAGGTTATATTGAGGATTATGAAAACCTACTCTAGCTATTACATAAGATTGTAATTAACAGGTAAATTAGCTAGGCATTAGTCTCTTTAGAGACATATATTTCTTGATCCAAATAAAAACTTTAAGTTAATGCTTCTATGTTCTTCTGATCATTTTTTGAAATTCTTCTGGTCATTTTTTGAAAATTATGCAATTTGTTTCTCTTTAAATGTTAGATTATTCAGGTGAATGTTAACTTAAAAAGCATACAATCTCCCTTATTGTAGAAATGAACCTTACTAGTCCAATCAATAATGTCCTTCCATTTAATTGCATCATATGTCAAATTTAAAAAAATTTGAAATTTGTTTTAAATATATGAGGATTAGTGGCATTTGAAGAACATGTAAGTATATGATTAATTTTCTTAATCGCAGAGGATATAACATGGATAAAAAGGTGGAACCAAAGTTAAAAGTTTCTTTGCTCTTAAACCTTTTGTTTGATTTCCAGTCCAATATGAAAGAAAACATAATAAAGTTTTTCAAGGATCAGTTTAAAGATTGACAGTGAATAGATCTGCACATGATTTATTTATGAAAGTCTAGAATTGTATCTTAAGTCTTAACCAGATAACTACATCATCCTCGTCTGGATTGGTGTCATATCTTGGGAGTTTACCCTTGATAACATATAAACCACCCTTTGGAGTTATTGGTGGATTAGTTCTATGTGTTATTATGAGATATAACAATTGCTTTATTAGATTAACGCAGATTAGACATTAGTGCTTCAAAACTTAGAATTTTATAAAGAGGGCTTTATGGATGCCAAGTATCAAAACAAATCACGTACTCCTACCATTCCCTATAAGGCTTTTCATTTCATTGAATATATTGTCTCTTAAACTCAGAGTATGTTTAAGAGTTCAAGAATGCTCTTCATTTCATTATTAACCTAACAAGAACATCATTAGACTAAAACTCCCCTTAATTTCATCTTGAACCCCCAATTCAATAATAAGAATTCTATCTTTTAGATTGGAAAGTTTTCCTTGTGTAATAATCTATCATCTATCGATGTGCAATCACATATCCTTAAATTAATTAACTGATATATCTATTTGATTAACTACTCTAAAATGTACTAAGTTATTTGAAACCTCACAAATAGTTAGCCTAATCCCATAAGGGTCATATAGGTCTATATCTAGGTCCCTATTTAATCCTTAATAGATATTGCATAAGTCAATCTACACATATGTTCTTTTGAATAAATCTATATGCAGACGTAATTCAGATCTAAGTTATCACTTGTATATGATCAGTATGAAGATTAATACATATAAATCTCAAAAATAGAAACTTTTATTAGAAAATTTGAATCAAAGTATCTCGATCTTATGATGAAAATTTCTTCGAAATGACTTTTTTAATTAGTATCTCTCTATTAAAAACAACTCTTAGATGTGTTTTTATGCTCTCTTTCAACAATCAACTGCTAACCTTAATGGAAACTAGAGAATATAATAAATGAAAAAGTGAACTTTTTTCTATGGGATATAGGACATAATCGTATATCTTTTTGCTTCTTTTCTAGAGAGGAATATAAACTCTAATACGTTGTGTATCTTATTGTAACTTTTTATAGACATAGACATGATGTCTATCATGCTTATATCTTAGTTTGTATATCTCTTTAAAAACTTTTCTCTCTACTACACAGCCTCCTTTCAATCTATGTATCAAATCTTATCTTCATCTCCTAATTTTCAAAGAGGAAAATAGGTTGGCACATGGCTGTGTTTCAGGCCATTTTTAGTTAAAATTGTTTTTTTTCATGTTTTAACTTGTAAAATTCTCTATTTATTAGCTACATCATTCCTTAAGCAACTCTACTAGAATAAGACTTAAAAATAAGTCAAGGTAATTTAGATAGAAAACAAAACAAAGTACTAAGGAAAATACATGCATATTTTATGCACTTCAATTATTCCTAATAAAATTAAAATTAATGGTGTCATTTCTCAATTTACTTCATTTCAAGTTGTCTTAGGGCTCAATTCACTCTGTGGAAAACTTACTCTACTAAAGGTAGATATCATCATAGAAGTGAGATAGTGAAACAGAGGAGTGAAAATAAAAAGTTGACATGTAATGACAAAAGAAAAAGAAACTAGATTGTGAAAGTAGGCAGGAAACATTCACAAAAAGGCTAGAGATGAGGCTTCAATTACAAGAAAGGTGAGAGACTTAGGGAAAGGATGAAGTGAAGGTGGTTGATAATGGGTGCAATAGAGAGGTGGTGGATTTTTACATGTCAACTTCACCAACATTTCTTAAGAGAAGATGAAGAAGAAAAGATGATGATATATATGGGAAAAAATAATGTCAGTTTAAGTGTTTTCAAATGCCATTTGCTAACAACAAAATGGTGAGTTTAAGAAAAATATATTAGAAATTAGTATGCTCAACATTTGTTTTAAAGAAGAACGCTAGAATTCTATTTTCCAAAAAAAAAAGCTAGATTTTTGTCTGGGTTATATGATATTAGCATATTGAGCTGTCTTATTTCATTTGATCACTTACAACAAGGAAGGAAGAAACCCAATGGTGAGAAGATAAGAGAAAGTAGAAGGTTGAGAAAGAGGGAGAGGGTGACTTCCAAAAACGAAGAGAAAACCACCTGTTTTCGCTTGATCTAATAGTTGACATTTTTTTAGCTTTTATTCTTTTTAAAATTAAACCTTAAAATTTTTCTTCCCCTCCAAGTAAGAAAGTCTTAGAAAATATCTCAAATATTTAAATTGCCTAAATGTGCTTGTCATATCTTCTTCCTTTTTTTCAAATTTACTCATTTTCCCCTTAAAGATTAACTTATCAAAATTATTTTTAAAATGCATGTATAAAAATTATATTAAAATAAATTAGCCATTATTAGACTCTTTTATGAATAATTATTCATAGTTTAAATTTAATTAAGTCTAGTGAAAAAATAAATGAATAAATTTGAATATGGTAAAAATAAATGTAAACTTGATATAATGAAATATAACACAAATTAGAGATAATGAAATCAAGTCAGACACAAACTAAAATTAGTCAAATGCATTCGAATATGAATGTATTTAAATTGAACTTGATGGGATGAAATTGCATGGAAATATAAATATAAAATATAAAATATAAAAAAGTTTAAATAAAATTAGATATTGATAGCACCAAATAAAATTAACTGATGTTGATTAGGTATGTGGGTAGTCTCAATTTTGAAAATTCACCACTTTTTTAGACGTGCATGTTTGTTCTCTTAAAGATTGATCACTTTGATGTTTGTTTTACCTAAGTAATAGTAGTTTTATTGGGCATGAATGATCATATTTTGTAGACCTATAATTAAATGTGGTTTTTATTTTTATATTGTCATGTTTGAGAATGCTTGCTGGTTTGTTGAGATTGTATAAAGTAATTATCTTTTCAAATCCTTTTTTATAATAGATTCATGTTCTCTTTGTTTCACTTATGGTTTCCTAATAAGCACATCAAATTTTTTTGTCTTCTTATGAAAATTTCATAATGGATTAGGATAAGGTACTGCGTACACACCATGATGGCTCATTTAAACAATTCATACGTTGAGAAACAACTAGCTTATAATGTTTTGACTAGTTAAATCTTTGAGGGTGAAAATTCTCAAAAAAGAACAATAGATGTGGTGGGTGCATTTTTTGGGTGATGATGAAAATGATGCTTATGATCAATCTAGGGAGTTAGAAGTAAGAGGTGAAGATTATAAGGATGAAGTTAGTAAGGGGTGGAGTATTTGTGAGGATGAGGAGTTGAAAGACTCATAATCATAAATTTATGAATCCAAATTGTATTGGAGGTATCAAAAGCAATAATTAAAGAATTAAATTTCAAGAACAAGACAATAAACCCCAAAGGCCTTCAATTCCTAAGATTAAGGAAGGTGAAGAGCTTGATTTATTCAATTCAGATAAGGAAGCAAGTCATCATATATATGACTGAATTTAGTGATGGGTCATATTCAATAAGGAAGAAAAGCAAGAATCATTATTGTGATCTTTGATTCTCATGTCCATAATGTACATTGTAGATAAGAATTGAAAAGGCAAATTCATAGAGGTTTTGAATAAGTATTTAGTAAGACAAAGATATAATATGAAGTTTTGAAAAATTACAAAACTGTGTTAAGGGAAAAGTCTACTAATCTTGCTTTTTCTTAAAAGATAACTAGAAATTTGAACAATAATACACATATCTTCTAAGTTTTCCATTATATTTAGGGCCATCATTGTTCTAAAGTATTTAAGAATATAAGAGTTTTTCAAGTATTTTGCTAGCAAATACTTTGTTCAAAGGTTTGAAATAGGTTGCTTCTACCTCTTTGGTATATATGTGGATCATAGCTAAAAATTAGTCGATCACTGATGTTCCTTTATCAAAACTCCTTAAAGCCAAAAAAAAGTTGATGGGAATGAAAAGGTGACATAAAAGAGGAATATAAATCTTTAAGAAACTATAAGGAAGAAATAATAACTTCCAATCTTGGAACAATATTTGTAATTTAGTCTGAGTCTCAAGCTTTTAGTTAAGGTCAACCTATGTTTGATAGGTTATACATTGCATTTGCATGTCATAAGAAAGGGATGTTCAATTCTTTTAGGAAAATGATTAGCTTGGATGGTGCATTCCTTAAAGGTGGAGTTAAAGGTAAATTAGTGATAGTTGTGGGTAGAGATGGAAAGAGTTAGATGTTCCCATTTGTATGAGCAATGGTACATATATGAACAACTAGGATATGGTCATAGTTCATAAAGCTATTTAGAGTTAATATAGAACTTGAAAAGGGTGAAGACTTGGTGTTAATGACAAATAAACAAGAGCTATGAGTAAGAATTTATTTATGTCTTATATATATATCATTTTACATATATTTGTTACTAAACAAATTTATAATATTCTTCATTCATGACATGGTTTAATAAAAGTTATGAGTGGTATTCTTCTTAATATAGAATATAGGTGCTGCGTAAAACATAGTTTTTGCAAAGTTGAGAAGAAATGATACGAATTTGCAATTGTAAGGGCTTCTTTAAAAAGTTGTAGATGTAAAAGTTCCTTTAAAAAGTTGTAAAATCCCTTATTGAGCAAATTAAAGTCACTTAGAAAATTTTAATTAAGTCAAAGCCTACTGTATATAAGGAATTTCCCAAAGACCTATTGGAGAGATGGAGTACGAATTTCATTATAAATTTTGAGATAAAATCTTATGTTACTAATAATAATTTGAGTGGCATATTCAATAGAAAAATTATACAAGCTAAATTTACATCACATAGTTCAATATTAAAAGATATTAGAGTTTATATGTAAATAAGACTTTAAAAGAATACGAACAGTTGTTTGGGATAAGATATAACATTAGGAAAATTTTGAATTTGAACTAACAATATAGTTTATTATTTTTATTTTTGAAGTAGGTTGGAATAAAGTAGGTGACTTTGAAATTAACAAAAAGGAAGAGAGTCATAAGGTACTTTAAAATAACAAAGGCTGCTTATATAAAACTTTGAGATCTATCAAACATTTCATATTGTCATGTCATAACAAATGTATCTTTTTTGGGGGGCATAAACTAGGAGATTACTTAATACATTAGTTGAAACAACTAAAACACTCAATGATTCATAAAAGATGATGCAAAGTATATAAGAATGGAGAAACAACACCTTTATCTTGAATAACATCAAGGACGAGTTTGATCATAACATGCCAATTATGTAAAATACAATGTAACAACATAATTGAATGTTCTTTAAAGGAAAGATTCAAAGATTCTATATTTGGTAATGCATAAAGAAGGAAACAAAGATTAAGGTACTATTAAGGGCATGGGGCTTATGTTAATGAAGAGATTAGGTTTCCTATCTAGAGTGTAAGTCGTCACTATACTGCATCATATATAGATCTTTTTCGGTTTATTAATTATATATTGTTCCTCCTCCTTAATGTTAAAAGGAAGAACCAACTAGAGTTACTAGTGTTGAAGTAAAGAAAGAACTAGCAACGGCTTCTTAAAAAAGTGACAAAAAAGATTATCGAGGGTGTGCCATCTAACCTCATTTTCCTTATAGAGTACCAATAAGAGTTGTATATAGACATCAAAGACTTAATGTAGAGTCAATTATTGATAGTAAAGTAACTTTAACAAGTAGAAGGAAAATCGTCACCCTTTTATAATTGTAGGAGATGAGAGTTGCTAAAGAAAAACATATGAAGAAGAAAGAAAAACAATATAAACACTCAACAATCTGGAGTTAGTAAGCCATCTTGATATAAATGTGGAAATAATTATAATACTTTCAATGTTAATATTGATGTAGTCTTTGATATTGTTAGGCATTAGAATGTTAACAGGGTTATCCCTTTTTGGATTGTTAACTAACTACTAAAGTTATTTATTTTGGATTGTTAGCTAATTGGTATATCAATATTTTGATGTTAGGAGAACAATGTTTATCCCTCATGCTTGCCAATATATTTGACTTATTTCTGTCTATTGGTGTATCATTTTAATTGAAAGTTAGATAATTCCTTTTTTCATTTTCTTTTGTTGATTTTATAGAAGATGTGTTAAAGTGAAAATTATACTAGAAACTGATATCTTCATCATTCTTTTGTACTAAAAATGTGGGATAAATATTTTTCACTTGTTAGATAAACAACTATATAAGTAAATTTGGACAACAAAATTTGGGACTAAATATTGGCTGTTAAACAAACAATTAGGTAAGGTAATTGAAGTCTACAAATATTTAAATCCATAAACATTATCTTTCTTCTTCTATTGGTTGCCAGACAAATAACTAGCAAGTTAAACAATAAAAATGATAATATGGACATCACCAAATTAGAATATGTATAATTTACTAACATAGAAGATACAAACAAAAGTAGAATCTAAGACAATGTGGTCCCTTAGTCTACTAGATCATATATAAAATACTTAATTCTATTCTAGTGGACAACATACAATCCACTACGAAAATTACTTCAACTTCCTCTTTAAAATCTACATCTTTATTTTAGAACCATTCTTCTTCTCATCAAGTAGCAACTTTGTTAACATTTAATTCACAAGTAAGCTTATGTGGACTAACCCAATGAGGTCATATACCATTCTCTTATGTTTTTGACTTGTTGTTCATATGACATGTTCTATCTCAATAACTTAAAAATTATTTGGGTACCTTTTGAATGCGTAAAAGGATCAATCTACTTCAAAAATCACACGTGCCCTTGAAGTTATGTTTATTTATTACTCGTACTAATGAAGTCATTTTTTTGTTAAAAAATTAACAGAAAATAATTAAATCATGTCGTCTTATTGATATAGATATTACATGATACAATGTATGTTGTTACAAGGCATAATTTATGTTTTGGTTGTACTATTTAATACAAGTAACAAAACGTCATTTCGTCATTTTCAGTTAGGTTTTTTAATTAAGAAGGATGTCAAAGGATATGAGTGATGCAAAATCGTAACTTCAGAGAGTAAATGATAATTTTTAAAAATGAAGAACTAAAATGAAAAAAGGTATAAATAACACGAGGCCTCAATACAATTAATCTAAATAAAATATATTTAAGTTGGTTAGTTGTATAAATTTTACAAACAGGAGAGGTAAACTCTAACTAGTATATATCT
>JAOTIZ010000201.1:5029135-5044517 GCA_027123425.1 Erythroxylum panamense
ACCAAACATAATAATTTAAATTTTAGGAAAAAGATTACTTTCCTAAGCAACAATCCGGGTCAACCAAACGAGGCCTAGATGTGATGATGAGGATTACGGATTAAACCCGTTGATAATCGATATTAGTTAATTACAATGTTTTAAAAATTGAATTAGAAATTAAACTAATAAAAAAAGTTTACTGTTTAAAATATTCAACTGATATTATATTATTATAAATATGTTAAAAATTGAATAAAATTAAATAATTAAAAATTAAAATAAGGTTAAATTCTAAAAACACTATAAGAAGAATTTAATTATTTGGTACCCAATATATACACAAACAAAAATTAGTATGTTAACCTTGATTTAAAACAAGAAAAATGTACCTGATTAAGATGGGTAATTATGATACTTATTACAGGTTTTTGGGACTTGTTGGCGTCGATGTTTGACTTAAACCCAACAAGTTGATGGCCTTATCCTCCCAAATGTTAGGTCCTTGTCATTCTAACTGCTTTTATGGTATCGTAAGACCCCTTCCTACAAGGGGTCAACCTTATCTTAATTTTGGAGTAATGATCCAGAACCATCTTGATTCAGAATGCTTTTGGACATAGAAAATGAATATTTGTTTTGAATTCTAGGACCATGACCATCCTAATTCAAAATGCTTTTGGAGAAGACAAATGGTAATTGTTGTGATAGGTTAAGGGGCATCTAATTCAATTAAAAAAATAAATTATTTTATGCAGTGATAAATGGAGTCTTATAATTTGTTTCTTTTTAAAATAATAAAATAGAAAATAATCAAAAGGTAAAACAAATAAGATTTAATAATCTTAAAAAATTTAGTCAAAAGATTAATCATTTAGCTTTTTCTTCATGCAATTTAGTCATGGCTATTCTTTTTTATTTTCATATCATTTACAATTTATTATATTCCTTCTTTTAAAAAAGAAGAGATTTTTTTTTGTGTTTTGTTATTGCTCCTCTTCTTTCTATTGCATCATTTCACTTCTAAAATTTTATTAAACATAAAAATTTGTCATCTCTTTTTTTGTAAGGTACGTATTGTGCTATAGTTTTTTTTTCCGTTCAATTTCTTTTCTCGTGTTGCTCATATAAACAATTGGACTCCTAAGCCCATAAAATCTTTATTGACTTGATTCGGTGAAACTACTAAAGATGTAAACTAAAAAGATGGAGTCGATTGGCCCAAAGAGATGATCGAAGGAGACTGAGCTGTTGGGATCAATGACGCGAAAACATTCACTTCAATATATATTTGTGCCCAATTCTTTCATTCACATAATGCCTTTATCAATCAATCTTTCTTTCTCTTATTGGAATTATTTATGTGGTCCTAAAAGAAGTAAAAGAAAAGAAAAGAAAAGACATTTTGAAATTCTGACTATCTTCCTTATTTTATTATATTTTAACATTTCTTGTTATCCCGTAGTTTTGTTATTATCTCTTATTAACTAAAAGTTATTAAGCTTTGTACTTTATGAAGTTGAATTCTTGTCTGTGCTTGTTTTGTTCTTTAAAGAACTTATGAAGGAAATAAAGAGACAAGAGTGGTTTATCATTTTTTAGAGTGAACATATGAGAGAGTGTATGAGAAAGTTCTTTTCACTAACGTTTCTTGCGACTCTTATATATGTCTACTAAAGGATTATCGACACCAAAACAAGAGAAAGATAACTCATAATTTATGTGGACCATACAACAATAGTTTGAGAGGATGAATATGATATATGTTAAGATTAAGGATGTAATGGGGAGGAATAAACTGCTGAATTACAAGGGAGATGATATTATGAGAACTTTTTCTCTTCTTGTGTCATAAATGGTCCAAAAATTATGTAAGTTAACGAGTATGAATTCCTGATTTTTTGGTAACTTATATTGTGCTTGATGGAAGTATATTCATATAAGTTGTTTTCTTAGATTTTGAGTCCCTAAGCTTCTTTTCCCTTTTGAAAGATATACACCATTGTATTGGAGATATTAGAGCTTAGAAGAATTCCAAAACGAAGCTCTTCAAATACCAATAACAATGGTAGGAGGTATTTCATTTTTCTTCACATTTATTATTATATGATATTCTAATGTATATTATTGTTGAATATACGTTAGAATATGCTTACATTTGGTACCAGAGCCTTGTGAACCTTTGCCTTGTTGAAGTTGTTGGAGAATGTCCACATTCTGGAAAATTTTTCAGATTTGATAACTTTCGATTTAGAGTTGCTTTTGGATGTTTTTCATTAGATTAAAGGTAGAAAGCTTCTATTAAGTGTTTTAGAAGCGTTTCTACATTTAAAAAATGCATTTTTGTGATATTTTTTGTCTAGATTTATAGAGCATCCGATGGGTCGTGACTTGGGTCGGTTTGACCCAGCTGGAGGTTGAAGAAGACCCATATGGATTAAACTACATTGTTTTGTATGTGTTTTGAAATCAAAATCAGATGTTGGACTGCATCGTTTTATCTGTTGGTGTTGATTGGGTCTTTTTATATGGTTTTAACTATGCTTTGCGTTTCGTTAACAATCAGATATGTTTTTAGCTATGCTATTAAAAACAAGAGATGCTATGACTGGGGCTCGAACCAACACTGGTGAGCCTCAACTATCTTAACTGATGGCTTATGTCTATATATATTATACATTGATATTATATTTGAATAACTGTTTATCATGCAACATATTATTCCGTAGCTAATATATCTATTTTTTGTGCCTTGTGAATAATATCATGGATACAAAGTTTTTAGTGATTAATTATTAGAGTTTAGCCACAACAACCCTAATTATATATTTGTGTAATTAATCATATGAATTTAGAGACTTTTAATTGTAATTAATTATTTTAGTATAATAAAATTTATCCTATAGGAATTTTTATTATATTTGAATAATTAATTAGGATGAAATATCAAATTATTTTTCTAATATACCCACAGGTATTAGAAATTGGTGTACCATTTGATGGTTTTATCATAGATTTTAACATAAATCTGTTTGAATTAAAAATTTAGCCTACAGGCAATTTTTATGTTATTTGATTTATGTCTTTTAAGATATATTTTACATTGGTAATATATATATATATATATATAATTTGTTAGCTCAATTTATTGATAAGTAGCATGTATGTTTAATTTATGCAGTTATTCAAACTGTTCGTTTCTCTGATACAAGTTGTAAAATTCCCAAACTAAGAAGTGAAATCTATAAGATTTTGAAGGAGAGAATTCTTCTTCATCTAGGTGATTGGACATTGATTATGCTAGCTGAAAGGACGAACCGCCTAAGGTAGCAGAGGTCAACACTATAGCTGAAATTGCGAAACATTGGGAGTGATCTAATCGCCTAAGTGTGATGCTCATTAAAAAAAAATTTCTATTAGCATTCGTGGTTTCGTATAATAACATGACAATTTTCGTGCTTTACTAAAGGCTGTTGATGAGCAGTTCGAAAATTCAGACAAAGCACTTACAAGCACCCTAATTATGAAGTTTTCATATATAAGACTCACTAGTGTTCGAGGTGTACGTGAGCATATCGTGAAGATGAGGGATAGTGCGGCTCAATTAAAGAAACTAAAGGTTGAGATGTTTGATTCTTTCCTCGTGCATTATATTTTGAACACCCTTCTACTACCATACAGACCCTTTAAAATCTCTTATAATACACATAAGGATAAATGGTCAATAAATAAATTAATGACCATGTGTGTCCAAGAGGAAGGAAGATTATCGATGGAATAGGCAGAGAGTTTGCAAAGTGTATATATATGGTTGTACAGGCAAGAAGAAAAATCCAGCCACCTTAAAGGGAAAAGGTCAAATACCTATCCAAGTTGAAATTAAGAAGGAATCTAAGTGCTTCTGTTGCAAGAAGAAAGGACACATGAAGAATGATTGTGTCAAACGCAAGGAATAGTCTGAAAAGAAAGGTAATCTAATCTCACTAGTTTGTTTTGAATTTAGTATGGCTGAAGTTTGTCATGACACATGGTGGATTGGTTCTAGTTGTACAATCCATATTACAAATATGTTGCAGGATTTGCAAAACCCAAGAAAGCCAATGGGAAGTAAGTAATATATCTTATTTGAAACAAGATACATTCACCTGTGGTGGCTGTTGGAGATTGCAATTTAATTTTATGTATGAGTTTTATTTTAAAACTAGAAAAGACATTTTATATTCCCAATTTCTCTAAGAAATTGATTTCAGTTTCAAGACTTGTACTGTTTGGATATTCCTTTCATTTTTCAGATAAATCTTTAAAGTTACATTATAAATATGAATTTATTGGAAATGGTACATTATTTGACCGTTTTAATTTACAAGATAATACCTATTACGATACAACACATGTTTATGCTGGAACAAAATGTTATCTTATGAATGAAAATTCCTCTATGTTGTGGCATCGGAGATTATGACATATCTCTATAGAAAGGATTAAAAGATTGGTGACTGACAGAGCACTTAGTACTTTAGATTTTGCTGATTTTGATATTTGTGTGGACTACATAAAGAAAGCAGACTAACACATCAAAGAAAGGTGCCAAGAGAAGTTTAGATATATTAGAAATCATACATACAGATATTTGTTGTTTAGATATAAACTTGTATGATCAGAAATACTTCATCTCATTTATAGATGATTGATGTATCTCTACTTGCTTCATAATAAGAATGAAGCACTATATGCTTTTGAAATGTTCAAAGTAGAAGTAGAGAAACAAGGCAGTAAGCAAATTAAGATTGTGAGCTCTGATAGAGATGGGGGATATTATGGTAGATATACTAAAGGTGGACTAGTACTTGGTGTATTTGTGAGGTATCTTCAAAAAATAAGATAATAGCCTAATACGTTATGTCTGGATCTCCAGAACAAAATAGTGTGGCAGAAAGAAGAAAACGAACCTTAATGGACATGGTACGAATCATGTTGAGTAGCTCTAACCTTCCCAAGTCCTTGTGAACTGAAGCTCTTAAGATGACTGTGTATACATTAAATCGGGTACCAACTAAGGCTATTCCAAAGATATCATTTGAGTTATTTAGAGGTTGAAAATTGAGTTTGCAATGTATATGCATTTGGGGATGTCCATCTGAAGTAAGAATTTATAATGCACAAGAGAATAAATTGGACCCAAGGACCATAAGTGGGTATTTTATTGGATATACCGAATGATCTAAGGGATATATGTTCTATTGTCTATCACATCATACTAGAATTGTGGAATCAAAAAATGTAAAATTTCTTGAGAATGACTTAATTAGTAGGAGGGATCAATTTCAAGATATAGTGTCTGATAATGATCATATGGATACTCAGCCTTCCACTTCAAACAGTAAGGTGATTGTCATTCATAACGATTCTCAAGTTTAAATAGACGTTGTACAACCAACTATTGAAATTCAACAGCCTACTGTAAACATAAATGAAAATAAAGAAATTCCATAAATTGCTGATAATCTAGTAGATCCAGTAATTCAGGAATTACTGACAACATTCAGCAACTAGTTAAACAAGAGACTCTATAGGAGAATGTTGGTGCAATATTAAAGAGATCTATTAGAACAAGAAAATCAGCTATTACTAGTGATTATGATGTATATATATAAGAATCTGACTGCAATATAGGAGCCGAAAATGATCCTGAAACCTTTTCACAAGCTATGAGTTGCAATAAATCAAATTTATGGTACAATGCTATGAAGGAAGAAATGAATTCTATCAAGAATAACAAAGTTTGGGATCTTGTTAAGTTGCCTAAAGGAGCAAAACCTATAGGTCACAAATGGGTATTTAAGATAAAGAAAGACTTACTAGGCAAAAATTGAGAAATACAAGGCAAGACTCGTTGTTTAAGGATTCACTCGAAATGAAGGAATCGATTACACAGATACATTTTCTCCTATGTCTAAAAAGGATTCACTTCATATAATTTTAGCATGGGTTGCTCACTTTAATTTAGAATTGCATTAAATAGATGTGAAAACGACTTTCTTAAATGATGATCTAGAGGAAGAGGTTTACATGAAACAATCAGAAGGATTTTCTTCTACTAATGGTAAGCATTTAGTTTGCAAGCTTAAAAGATTTATATATGGATTGAAACAAGCATCCCGCCAGTGGTATTTGAAATTCTATGATATTATTTCATTATTTGATTTTGAAGAAAACGTCATGGATCAATGTGTATACCAAAAGGTTAGTGGGAGTAAATTTTTTTTCTTGTATTGTATGTTAATGACATATTACTTGCAAACAATGATAGGGGTTCGTTACATGATATGAAATAATCTCTCTAAAAAATTTGAAATAAAAGATATGGGTGATGCGTCTTATATCATTGGCATTAAGATACTTCGAGACAAATTTCATGGTGTTGTGGGTTTGTCTCAAGCAACTTATATTAATAAAATTTTAGAGAGATTTCGGATAAAAGATTGTTCAACTAGTGTAGCACGTATTGTGAAAAGGGATAGGTTCAATTTGGACCAATGCCCTAAAAATGATTTTGAAAGGGAACATATGAAAAACATTTCATATGATTCTATAGTCGGAAGCTTGATGTATGCTCAGGTTTGTGCAAGACCTGACATTACATTTGCTATTGGAATGTTAAGCAGATATCAGAGTAATCCAGGATTAGATCACTAAAGGGCTGCAAAGAAAGTATTGAGGTACCTTCAAGGGACCAAATATTATATGCTTACGTATAGATGTACTGAGAATCTGGAGGTAAAAGGGTACTCAGATTCAGATTTTGCTGGGTGTGTTGATTCATGGAAATCAACATCAAGTTATATCTTTATGTTTGATAATTGAGCCATATCTTGGAGGACTGCCAAGTAATCTTTGACTGCTACTTCCATGATAGAGGCTGAGTTTGTTTCTTATTTTAAGGCTACATCACACGGTGTATGGCTAAAGAGTTTCATATATGGGCTTAAACTTGTAAATTCTATTTCTAGACCATTGAGGATATATTGTGATAATCTAGCTGTTGTTTTTCTAGCTAAAAATAATAAGAGTGGTAGTCATAGTAAGCACATCGACATCAAGTTTTTATTTACAAAGGAACGTCTTAAGAATAAGAAAGTGATCATTGAACATGTTAGCGCTGAATTAATGATAGCTGATTCTTAACAAAAGACATGCCACTAGTGAAGTTCAAGGATCATGTTGTTAGAATGAGATTGAGTTCTATTATATAGTTTTCATTGCATGGACAATGTTATTTTTATGAAACTCTTATAATATTTTCTCATATTATAGTGCACATTATTAAATTTTGAGAAAATTGATTATTTTGAACCTGGAATAAACATAGGGTTTATTCATTAAGTAATGTTACCGCATTCAGTTGATACAATTATAGTATACCGTAATATATGGAAGATAATACTCAACTACTAGAGGACTTATCACCATAATTTATATATTATAGTTGGATTAGATTAGGATTTGATACCAGGTTAAACATATGGACCAAGTGGGAGAAAGTGAGAACTTTTCTTCTTCTTATGTCATAAATGGTCCAAATGTTATGTAAGTTAATGACTATGAATTCCTAGTTTTATGGTAACTGATATTGTGCTTGATGGAAGTACATTTGTATAGGTTGTTTTCTCAAATTTTGGGTCACTAAGCTTCTTTTCTCTTCTGAAAGACATACATCATTGTATTGGGGATTTGTGAGCTTAGAGGACCTACAAGCTCTTCAAATACCAACAACAATGGTAAAAGGTATTTTGTTTTTCTTCCGCATTTATTATTATATGATATTCTAATGTATATTATTATTAAATATATGTTAAAATATGCTTAAAGACATTTCTAAGTTCATGATGAGGGAGGCATACCAGGCATGATCCAACCATTCCAAGAGAGGCCGATTAGGAGAATGAGAGGCTGATTAGGAGAATGACGCATTAAGTTCTAATGATGTTGCATTCAAGGTTGAAAGGAATAGTTTCAGTCCTTGAATAGGAGTTATATGTGATTAAGAGTAAAGAAGGAAACCATAGAAGGAGTGAACGAGAATCTTAGTAGCATTATAATGAGTACTTTACCTTCCTTTTAGGGTATGAATGATCTTGGAACTTATTGAGAGTGAGACAAAGATGGATTTGATCTTTGAGATTGCCATCTTTATTCTAAGGAGAAGAAGGTAAAACTGGCGAGATTTTGTCAATGACTAGATCGATAACTAATTGGTATGATGATGACTTACAATAAGGTTTCGTATCTAGTGCACATGTTGTTTCAAAAGCAACACCTTGAGGCAGTCATGCAGATGGTACTCTACGTAAAAGAGTAACCTCGGATAAGGAATCTTACTACATATCGATAGTGGCCAGAGCCTATATGCCTACTGCGATTTTGCTTGAATGAGCTACTCAATCACATAGTGATGAGTGACGAGATATTTTAGTATGCTAGGGCAATCACATTTATCCCAGAAGTTGAAAAAGTGGAGCACGATATCTTGATTCTCAGTAGAGTCATAATATCATGTGATGACAGCAACTACTTACGAGTTGATTTAGTTGAAGTCTTTGTTGTCATTCTTGATGATGGTTTACGATAGACCAATGAAGTTATATTGTGACATTTAGTCTACTATCCATATACCAGTGAATCTCGTGTTACATGAATGAACTAAATACATCAAAATTGATTGTCATTATATTATGGAGCAACTCTAGGTTGAGAATAATGTTATGATCCATTTGCGATCACTGTTTCGACTGATAGACATTTTCCTTCTTGCCACTTGGCTATTTTTATACTTGCTTTCCTTTGGTTCTCATATTGAAGTGCTGATGCTACTAATTTAATAAGCTTGATTACGCACCATCCAGGAATCAAAATCATGGATTTTAGAACTTGTTCATGATGTGTTTAATATAAAAGAATTGAGCATTGTATACTCATAGTAAAAGACTTAGTGAAGGCCCAGATCCGTTCTGTTTCAGCACATGAATGTTTGCTTTCTGCTGACACAAATTCTAATTTTTGTACTTCAGAACAGGTCGTTTTTTAACAAAAACAAGGCTGGAAGATGATCTGAACCCTCTTGGAGAAGAGTGTTTGAGTTGTTATACTGAGGATAGAATTTATTATAGTGGTCATTGATGGCTGAAGAGAAATCAAGAATTAAACATCTAAACGCACAGAAGAGAACGTTGTAGTCAATCTGCAAGGGCTCTCAAATTTGTCACCCTCTTCATAACTTATAAGTTGAAATTGAAATTTTCAAAAAACATGTTTTTTCATTAATTTAATATTATGTATGTCAATATAAATGAAAATAAAAGCTAAACATTAATGTAAATGTGTAAAGTTATTGAATAAATTGCAAAAAGGATATCTCCATGAGGCCTAACTACAATATCTACGAAGTTTCTGTTTCTACTATTTCAATATTTAATTGTCTAACTCTGAATCTATTGATGATCTGCTCGAACAATGATTGGACTCCTAACATAGTGATGACCATCTGTCCAATGTAGCGCTCCAATCAGGTACTTCATGGCTGCAGTTTTCGACTTAGCCTCCAGTGTCAACTTAAAACTAAGTTCCTCACCAACTCTCTCAAACTTCAAACAACTTGGCTCCACTTTGACTGAAATTCCATTAGGTTCAATAATTCTGGGAACATACGTTCCTGGTTTTCCAACGTTTGTTACCCTCCTACTGAAGATGGCTTTACCGGTGAACGATAAGGTGGTAAACGAAGGGTAGTTAAAGTCTAGGAGACTAGCTGATTCTGGACATTTGTACGGATGTGGACCTTGATTGAAAGCTTGGAGCATCGTGTCATTATAGCCAGTAGCACAAAGAAAGTGGATGTAGTCATACTCAGACATGTCATAGACCAAGCCTGGATCCATGGCGCGGTTTGGTCTAATGTATCCTGAACCGTGGGTAAACGGAATTGATTCCGAGGAATCCCAATCAACCATTGTATGGTGCCAGTTGTCCCTTGTTCTTGCTGCATTTGGAGGGGGTAAAAGAACGTGTCGGTCAGGAACAAATTCTGGGAGTTTTTATTTGGGGAAAGAGCAGAATCAGAGATCTCACCTGATGTCATTATTGCGGATCGGATTGCAGCTGGACTCCAGTCGGGGTGGAGTGTTTTCAGAAGGCCAACAACCCCAGAAACGTGAGGACAAGACATAGATGTTCCTGATAGTCGCTCGAAGGGAACCCTACGGTCATCACCTTCTTCTCTTGTTACAGCTAGACTATATGCAGCTAAGATATCCACTCCTGGTGCGGTAACATCTGGCTGCAGAAAAATGCAAGAAAATTATTTGTTGGTGATTGTTAGTCGATCATTGCAAGGTAGCCAGAAGATGACATTGTTGGGCAACTGTCAAACCTTGAGAATATCTGGTGTAACATAATTAGGACCTCTGGATGAGAATTCAGCAGGAGAAGGAGCTCTCAGGTCAAATTTTGTCTCAGCATTTGTGATATATCCCACAGGATTACTGATACATAATTTACAGGAGACATTGAGTAAGCTGAAAACAGGACTTGCATTAAATCATTTGAACAATAGAGAAGTAAAGAAAAAGAGAAGTGTAATACTTTGTAGAATTGAGATAGGCAAAGATGACTTGACTACTTTTGTAAGTAACATGAGTAGCTGGGACAAAATGGGGATCGGATTCGAGATCATCTCCAAATTCTTCTGTATTGTACAAAATCATCCCAACTGCACCTGCTGCCGCTGCTGCACTGCTCTTTTCTTCTCTTCCATTATAGCCCCTCATACAAAGAATAATTTTACCCTTTGCCTTACAAGGATCCAGTGATCCTTGATAACAATAGCCACTTCATAACAAACACAAACACAATGGCTTATCAAAGCAGTGTATATGTACGAAACAGTCAGAACCATACGGAGTCTAAGTTGGTGAGTTCCAAGTAATTGAGGACACTTACGCATCTGCAGAGGATACATTAGCAGCGTTCAGCTTATCTGCTGTGACAAGTGGATAGAATTTGTTGTCAGGAGCAGTGGCGTTTGTAAGACTCAATCCCTGAGTGTTGAAAAAACAAGAAGAAAGCAAATGAATGTTTAAAGAAAAGGAGACAAAGGACTTCGATTTAGAACGAAAAACCGTAATAAACTTGCACCTTTAGGCGTTCCCCGTTTCCAAGTACTGCAAAATTCGTGATCTCACGATCAATAGTACCAGCTGCAACAGTTATCATCCAAGGTGCAGCATTTGAGACAGTCCACCACTCGGGTCCTGAATTTCCCGCGGACGCCACGACAACAACGTTATTCTTAACTGCATGAAACGACCCGATTGCCAAAGCGTCCTCGAAGTAGTCCATTGGAGGACCACCAAGAGACACAGAAAGCACGTCAACACCATCATTAATGGCGTCATCAAAGCCCTTCAAGATGTCACCGTCCATGCACTCTGCATCGCCGACTTGTGGCCAACACACCTTGTATGCAGCAACTCTAGCCTTCGGTGAGCCACCTTTGGCAGTTCCGTTGCACTTTCCAAAGGTACTGGCTCCGGGAACAAAGTCTCCAGCAGCCGTGGATAGCGTGTGAGTTCCGTGGCCATCAAAATCACGGGGAGATTTCGTCTTGGCATCGACAGGACTGCCTATAGCATTTTCATAGTCTTTGCTGTAGAACCTTGCACCGATAATCTTCCTGCAAAGGCAGTATTAAAAAAATTTTACTCTGACAGGCACTACTGCTTACATTTATAAACTGTGAGGTGCAAAGTAGATGTTATACTTGTTGCAAGGGACTCCCTCCCTGGTGTTATTCTGACATATTCCATAGTATCTTGATGGTACTGGTCCATAACCTTCATCACTGAAACTCTTTGATTCAGGCCATACACCTGACAGAAACATCCAAGTCAGTTATTGTTTTTCAAAATATCATTATCAGTGACCTCTGACGAAAAAGTTAATTACCAGTGTCAAGGTTGGCTATGATGACGTCTTCACCGTATCTGGCTCTATTCATGAGAGCTTTTGCATGGATGACACCATTCTTTTCCTGATTCAAGAACTCCCATGAGTGTGTTGTATGCAGCTTCTTTCCCCGACTCGGGAAAACTGACACAACGTTTGGATGCTCTGCGGTGCCATTTTTAATTATTCACCGTTAAAAACAATATATTTACAGAAAATAATGCCAAAGCATTATGTTGAGTGTGCATGTTCTTACGTGCAATTTGAGCAGCCTCTTCTTCTTCCAAAAGGGCAGAGAAGCCATTGATGTGTTTGTTATACGAGTAGATGATTGCTTCTTTAGCTTTTTCGGTACTAAAAGAATAGTCATTGTGGTTTAACATTGGTTTAAGGTACATGCTTATAGAATCATTTTAGACAATAAAAAAGATGTAGAAACAGTTTATTCTTAATCATACCTTTTTAAGAAGGATGCAAGAAACTCATGATGAGAATTTGTTGCTCTCTCCTGATGGGAATCTGTAACTTGACGACCATAACGACTATGTTCATGAGCTCCCAAGTACACTATATACGACTTTTGACAACAAAAACAATAGAGGATACAACGATCAGAAACAGAAATCATGTACGTAAAGAAAGAGCAGAAATACATGCAGATAGCAGATTACGTACCTTCTTGGCGGCGAAAGTAGGTGACAAAGAACAAAGGGTTAATGACAATAATATAAGAAAACGAAGACTTGGAAACAGCATTCTGCTTCTTTTTAAGATTCCCAACAAAGAGGGGGGGAAAGAACGAAGAAAAACTGGTCCCCTTCTCCGTTTATATGCTGTAACACAACTTAAGGAATCGTGTAAAACTCCAGTAGTAGATGCACCTTGCACTTGGAAGAAGATTACTCTTATCCAGATTAAATAGGAGATAGAGATTTTCCTTTTCAAATATATCAGTATTCATATTATGTTTAAATGAAATTGTTTCGGATAATAGTATTGTACTTCAAACATAACGTTAATAAAAATATTAAGAATAATGAATTGCAAATAATAGAAATAACCATAAAGTCGAACATCCCCTGAATTTGAGGCTGTTACTGAAACATTCTTATAAAATTCTGGTTTTTAGAATAATTTCTTTCAATTAAATGTTTAACAATTTAATTTATCTTAAGAAGTTCATATGGACAATTTATAACAATATGCCAGAGTTCTTAGGTTAAAAGAATTAAAAGCTTGAGGGGTTTTACGTAAAAAACAATGTTTGAAAAAACAAAAAGGCTCAAATGGTTTAATTATAAAAATCTTAAACTGATCAATTTTTATATTTAATTTAATTTAATAACTGTTGCTGTTAAAAATAAATCCTTAGTCAATTTTTGTTAGTTAATTGATTTTTATAAAATAAAATAAACTAATTAATTTTTATTTAACAGTTTTTAATTAAAATTTAAATTGAAGATATTCTCCTTTAATTATATTTTAAATTATTAAAATATAATCAGAAACAATATATATAATAAGGAAGTAAAGAATACAAAAAATTTGCATAATTAAGCTAATTTATATGACCTATGTCTATAAGTAAAGAAATAAATTCTTTTATTATTAAGAAAAAGATGATACAAAAGAGAAGTATAACAACAATTTTACACTACTTCTCTCAAAAAAATTTTTAAAAAATTTATCTCATAAGTCTGTATTTGCAAATCCTTATCAAACTATTTATAGATTAGGGTTACCTATAAAAATCTTATTACCATAAAAATTTATTATCACAAAATCCAAAGGTTAGTGATATTTTATTCCAACATAAGGTTAAGGTCATTGAAATTTTACTTGCATAGATGTCTCATGGGATTGAAACTCTATTTCAGGAAAAGCCTAAGGTTAATGAAAGTTTATTTTACTAGAATTTAAGACATATCACAAATTTTCAACTTGAATTGAATTCAAACACTTCTTGCCATAAAAACTCCTAAGGCTTGAGTGAATATTCACCAAATCTAAGTTATGCCTGACTTTATCAACATGTCAACTGCATCCTTCAAAACATGAACTTTTTGCAACAAGATTTGACTAAGTTGACTTTTTGCAACAAGATCTAACTAAATACAATCAACTTGATTTTGTGAAATTTTACATTCTTCGACCATTAGTCTATTTTTTACTTGGCTTTCTATTGTTCCTATAAAGATAGTTTTATCTCCATCGTCACTGGTGGTCAAAGCAAACGATACAAAGTCTCCTCAATCGTATCTCCTTGGCTGCTTGGTGGTCCTTCTCACTCTATACTTAGTTATAACTTATTGATGCTTTCTTTCTAACATCATTCTATCTTCTCAATTAGAATTTCTAGCCACCTTAGCATCTGTTTTAGGTTTTTGAGTACCACTTTTAAACAAGTGAGCAACCAGTGTTGCTCACTTTGGTCTTATCACATCATTTCCATTTCTTTGACTCAATATATTTCACTTTCATATACTTTATCCTTAAAAGTTATCATAGATCTTTTACAATACACACAAAACTTACATGAGTTTACTTTCTTGTGTTTGAAATCCTTCAATTAGCTCCCCTTGTGAAGTTCCATCATCTTTTAATCACTAAGATGACTCGTTTGCATAAGACACACTTCGATATCATCTTTCTTTCTTGAAGATTGAGACATAGTCAATGATCTCATTATTGTCTTTCTAATTAAAAATAGATGTCATATTGCAAATTTGTTTTTATTATAGTAATGCACCCTTTACGAGTTGCGCATCATCACTATAAAACTTATACTCTTTTTTATCAGTAGTACTTTCAAAAATCATATTTTTTCTAAAGTTTAGAAATATATCAACATCCAATATTCTGACAATTCCATCATGTATCTTGATTTATATTGAATCACTTCCTTTGACAGTAAGCTCTCTATCATCACCCAATCTGATAATACTATTTTATTTTTTAAAAGAACATAACCAATCCTTTTTAGAATTCACATAATAAGCAACATAATGTCTATCACCCACCGAATAGCTTTAGCTTAGGTTTTGATCTTGACTATTATATGTTTTCATAACTCTTTTCCTTATTTTTTCCTCTACTGATAACTAGAAACAAATTTGATTCATATTTATACATGTCAGAGATCTTTTTCTTAAATTCCTTAAACTGTAGGACATCTTTCATATTATTGGCTAAAAATAGTCTCTCAACCATACAATATGATATCAACAAAATGCCCATATGAATTGAGCAAGCACTACAACAAAAATGACATACAGTAACACTTTGACAATATGTTATAAAATACCTATCTACGGTAACATTATATTTTAAAATGTTATGATTCTTAATTTGATAAGTAACACTTTATGATTTTATAACATATAATTTATCATTGATAACAATT
>JAOTIZ010000201.1:5063840-5075935 GCA_027123425.1 Erythroxylum panamense
CTGATCTTCCACTAATGGACCGATCGGCCCGCAAGTCGTCTTGACTGGGTCCGGGCCCAGAATGGCCGACCCGACCAGGTATAATTTTAAAATGATTTACATTAAGTTTATCTCAATTTCTTATGATTTATAAATATGTAGTTAGCCATATGTGAAAATGAAACAAATACCTAATTTTGATATATATGTGCATACCTAACGACCCTTTTCCTTGCTGAGCTTCAAGATTATTAAATTATAAAAGGCTACAACATATAAAATTATAAAAGTCTTGCAGTAAAGTGTGAAGAATCATACGTTACTTTTGGAATGGTCAATGAACACCAATTATATGAAAGCTATATTTTTCAATTCAACTTGATGTATCGCAGTTCAATATATATGGGAAAATATATTTCTTTTCTTCGAAGTTTACGCCACTTGCTATTATAATTCTCTAATAATTAATCATTCTGTTTTGGCCCATTCACTCCACGTAAAGTCGTCAATTGAAGTAAAATCCTATGTGGATTGTACTTTTTTCCAAACTGGACAAATACATCAGTTTAAAAAAATCCAAATATACTAATTTTCAGGCGCAAATTGTCAACATGTGGAACTCATTAAATGACTCAAGAAAATGTAATTTGATAGACTATACCAATCCTTTTTTTTTAGGAACCTATACCAATCCTTATATTTTAAAAATTGAATCAGAAGTTAATTTGGTAAGACAAAAGTTATAAAATTTATAAGATTCAATTGATATTAGATTATCATAAAACTGGCTAAAGATTGAATAAAATTAAATAATTTAAAATATGATTGAAAGAAATTGTCCTTACTTATTAAAAAATTAAAGTTTAATTAAAAAAGATTGTTAAATGAAAATTAATTAGTTAATTTTAATTTATAAAGACTTATTAATTAATAAAAATGCTCAATTAATTAATAAATTGATAGTTGAAAATCAAATTGAAAAGGTAGACAATTAAAAAATTTTATGGTTCAACTGGTTAAGTTTTTTTATCATTGCTCTTTTTTAAGAAAAAGAAAATTTAAAAAATTGAACAGGATCACACTTTTTTATCTTCCTCATCATATAAAACAACCACGCAATTATCGTTATTGGACCAAAATGTGCTAGGTTATGTAATAAATTCATTTTCAAATTCTTAAATGCATAAATTCTTCAAATCACACCTTATCATCTTCAAAAGTCATAAACATATGATCTCCATAAATGATTATACAAAAAAACTTAAATCATATGCAATTAGATAGATGAGCCAAGAAAAACTTGTGATCTTCAAGAAGTCTCCAATCGCTTTTTAAGTCATTATCCTTCAATCACATTCAATCTTTGCACCTTAACGCTGTTGCACCTTCAAATCGATTGAAGGGATTGTAGTTGATTAATGAGAGAAAATATATTGATAAGATCTTATCTTGACATATTATTGGATATTATCTCCTTTGTTTTAAATTTATTTTAGTGCTTAAATATTAAAATTAATGTTTATATTATTTTAGGAGATAAAAAGTAGAGATTGCATCAAATTGAGACATTAATAGTGATAATTACAAAATTTGGATGAAGTTAAGAGATTATCGTAGTAGATAAGACTGATCACTTAAAGAATTAGAGTTTAACTGAAAAACTTTTTTTCTATAATTATCATGTAGGAATTTGAATTTAAATTTATTTTAGATAGACATCTTTGCAAGATCAAATTAGATTAGGATTAGATAAAAAAAACCTTATAAAAGCAACGTTCCTTACAACAGAAAAAAGGTTCTCACATCTTACTTTTCTAAAAATTCTTTTTCTTTCTTCTGTTTTTCTTATTGGAGCAAAAACTGTGTGTCTAAACCCAATCGTTCTGATTCAAGAGGATTCAATATTCTAGTTGTAACCTTGTGAAATTTTGTGTTCTAAACCTTTTATTCATATTTTAATTCATGTATTTCTTATTCTGAGTTCTCTTATTTGATGAATGATTATTATTTGATTAATCTGACTATTTAATTTAATATTAATTATTTTATCATTATCCATAAATCCAATGATCCGTAACTGTTATGAAAGATAGCAAATAGGTTATTAATGAAATTACATATTTAACTTATAATAAATAAGCAAATTAAGTTGACTAATTGCAGCTATCTCGATTATTGAATTTAAGGTTAGTCTTTTTCATTAAGCTTATTTCTATCATTTATTTGATATGGAATGTTATCACTCCTAGTCAATAGATGATAAATTTTGGTTTTGATGCTTTTTTTAAACCAATTAATTTAAAAAATTTTGATATTTATTACGACTACCTTAATATGTTTCGGACTAACTTCTTGAATTTGGAAATATTCTTTTTAAACCAATGATCACTTTTACAATTAGATGAGATATTTCTCTTGAATCGAAACTTTCTCACTTTTATATTCAATTGATTGAATTTGATTTCTGATTAATTTTAGTTAATCAGTTATTTAATCCAACTCCCTTTTAATTTTATTACTTAAAATTAAGAAACAAGTATTTACTTCTCTAGGGATTCATCCTGGTTTCATAACTACTACAAAAAATTTGAAGAATCAGAATTATTTTCGAGGTTTGGACAACTCGGCTCCATATATTACTTTATACTCAAAAGATATCTTTTAGGATTTGAAGAAACTATTTCAATTTAGTGGTTACTTGACACAAAGTTTCCAAAGATAATGAGATTGGTTTTGGAAATTTTTAGGGACTGGATAAAAGTTTTAGAGTTTATATTAAGCAAATTTAAGGATTTGATGAGAGGGGGCACAAAAAACAATTAATTTAAGAGATAAAAATGATATTAAGTAATTGTTTTATTAATCCCTAATGTAGATTTCAAGTGTGGTTTAAAAGATTCAAAAGATGAAAAGAATACTCTAGATATGTTAAATGTCCTAATGACTAGCAATGTAGCAGCATGTAAATGTCTGTGGCATGTCTAAATAAGGTAAAATAATAATAAAAGAAGAAAAGGATTTGGATGTTCTATTAGATGAAGTTTTTATTGTTGAAGTTACACATCAGGTTATCATCTAAGTCTAGTAATTGAGATGGAAACTCAAAAAGGCCTACAAAGAAAGGATTCTTTCTTAACATTATACAGCTCTCCTACACTTATTTTTTCACGACCAATTCTTTCTTAATTCTTTTACATCTGCTTTTATATTCATATTAGTTATGAATAATTTACTACAACAAATATAACTATTAGTTGTGTTATTTTTTACTACGATTTGAAATTCGTAACTAATACTAAGTATTTAGCTACGAATTTTATAAATCGTAACCTATTGAAATAGTACTCCACAAATAAATATTTTGCATATTTTTTATAACTATTAGCTATGTCTATTTTCATTATCAATTTTATTGTGTAGCAAAATCTATTTTGTGAATAAGTTATATTTAATTTTTGTAGCCAATGGCTTTTAGCAACATTTTCAGCCACGAATAAAATTTCATTGCTAAAATACAAATTTGTCCCATTATAACTTTCAGCTACATTTTTTCATTGCAAAAAACATTTTAATAGTTAAAAAATTTTAGTTACGAAATTTTATTCCTAGATAAAACACAAATTTGTCCTAGATTATAACTTTCAGCTACATTTGATTTCATAAAGAAAAGAAAAATGTCCCAAACCACTTCAACAACGTCATTTTATTTGATAACCTAACTGACTAGTTTGTTTCCTCTCATTGTTTTGGCTATGAAACTAACCCTGTTTTGGCTCCGATTAGGGTGCTCCAATTGTAGTAGTCTTCTTCTCTGATTTGCAGGTACTCCCCTATTATGGCTTCAATTGTGCTTATCTTGGCTCAGGTTGTGTAATCTTCTTTTCTGGTTTTTAGGTACTTCTTTAGTCTCTCTCTCACTTTGACACTCCTCTCTCTCTTTTGGTCTCTTTGTAGTGCCTTTCACGACTTCCTCTATGTCTTAAAAAACTTCATAAAGAATGTTGGATATTTCTAGGGATTTCTTTACTTCATAATCAGATCTAGAAAAATGAGAACTTGGTTGCAGAAAATCCAACAAAAGAAGACAAACAAATAAGTTGTTCAGTGAACCAAATGTCCTTAACTGAGATGAGTGGATGATAGACTTATCACATACTTTGAATGTGTACATATATATCTTTGCTTCTAAATACTAGAAAAGTTCATCAATATGCAATGTCGAGATGTATATAATTAGTGGGAATTACCTAGATTGAAAATTTCTTGTGGTATTATTACTTGTATATAGTCCAAGCTCCTTGTCTAAAATAGATATGTAGATGCAGAATGTTTAAATGTCCTTATTTTAATTTATGGAAACAAGACACATTATTAATAGAGCTCTTCACTTTAGTTTGTTCGAGTTGAATTAATAGAGGTTTTAGTTGATTTCATTGTTATTATTGACGACTACTACAAGTGTTTAATTTTAAAGTATTTCGTAGAAGTCTTTGAGTGAACATGACTTATTATATAATCATGTGACAGGATATGTTCATTTCTAAAATATAGAGGTAAACACATAAGCGTGTGAGCATGGTAGAGGATTTATCAAAAGAAGACATTGCTTGAAATAAGGATGTGTCAGAACTTATGTTATTGTACAGAAGGAAACAATAAGATACAGTATAGGAGCATGTGCGTCAAATGCTTGTTGAAATATTGAAGTATATGGTGTGTCTATATTCGGCCAAATGACAATAAATTACATAAACTGAGCCATGAGTGAGGTACACTCAAAATGGGTTATACAAATGAGTGTTCCTATTCTCATTTTTCTAGCATTTTAAAATACCAAGGGTTTCTTTTAATTATTCTATTTTTCATGTTTCAGTGACTTACTAAAGCTTAAATTTTATGTGGATATTATTTTGCATAAAGGAAGACATTTGTCATCAAAAAATGAGGGGAAAAGTAGCAAGATTCATTTGAAGCCTATCATATAATTATAGACTTCGAGAATTGGTGAGTTACTCTTTTCTATGTCATTTGCCATAGTTTTGTATATTTAAGCAATGCATAAGAACTTGTAACTCATTGACTCAATTAAAAGATTTCATGTATGCATGTGTATTATTTCCTTTTTAGAAAATTGCCTCAATTTCATTTCTTTTGGATATGTTGCCCAGGCTAGTGCAGATAAGATGTTTCAATACCTTGTAATTATGCAATTGATATAGTGTTGTTAGATTGCTTATTGTCCAATTTTCATTTTCTTTTATCTTTCTACAATGCATTATCTTCTTGTAGCCTTGGAAGCACTTCAATTTGTGTCCAACATTGCATTTTCTTACTTTGTGTTGAACAAAATAATCACTATCAAGTATGTTAAAACACTTCATGTGAGTTGATTTCAGAACTTTAAGATTGTTCAGAGTTTCATTTTGGTCACTTACTTAATTAGGTCAAATCAATAACAAAAGCTTCTTGTCTTTCCCCCTCTTCTCAAAGTCCTTGTTGCAGCAACCTTATTATCCTATAAAATGTTTTTCTCATTGCCTTTTGGCAACCATCAGTCTCCATATATATAAATGTCTCTTTATGATATTAATTTCCTTATAATGGTTTATTGTTTTCGTATCTTTGTATGACAATCATGTTACTACTATAGTAACATAATTAAAAGTGAGTACTTACTTAAAATCTTACAATTTATATCTTAATTATCATCATAATTAAAAGAAATTGCCTAAACAGATACTTTGATCTTTGATGAGACCTTAGCTTCTTTTGCATGCCTAAAGGCTATAGTGTTCTACATTATATTACTGTCTTAAACATTGCAAAGAATTACATCAAGTTAGTTAAAGAATTTATTAATCCAAATAATAATTTCCACTAAATGAAAACTATTTTATGACTTAATTAGCAAATATTGCTATGTTAGAACCTTTCCAATCTCGAAATAATATTGTTCTAAGTAAAATATATCTTAATCAGGACTTACTTCAAAAGTTAATATCTATATAACCTTGAACTTAAATATCATCTCATACATAGAATAATGAATATTTTAATACTTCATAAGTATTAGATATATCAAATACTAAACACTTTTAGTATATATTCTATGTTTTTAGACTACAAAAGGTAAACAAATTCTAATCTATCTCTATATATCTAATTTTCATAATTAAGTTGCGATCTTTTTATATGCAATGTGAATTGTTCTTGGAAAATTATACTTTTGACAATTGAAAATATAGATTATTGTTCTCCCTATGAGTAATTTGTCATTATAACTCTCATTAAAGAGGACAATTATACTCTCACTAACCTTCTTGTAGACATGATAAATCCACAATCATCTACAAAATAATCGCTTTTAATTTATTATGAAAGTGAATCTTTCAATATCTCGTAATCTCTTAACTATACATCAAATATATCAATAAAGGCATTAGTTCCAGTTGGATGAATTGTCATAAGATTTGAACTTTTCAAATTTCATCTTGCTCTTAGCACTTATCCTGATAAGCATTCTCTTATAAACATATATTGAAATGAACAATTTGTTCAATAGATTTATGAGATTATATCCAACATTTTGGATATCTCATTCCCTATAGACAATTGAAAATTTTAAATTTAATCACTTCGATCTTATCGAAGTGATTCAGCATTCTCAATGCATAATTTTCATTTAGATTTAAATAATTCAAACTTTTCAAAATTTTAAATCAAATTTTTATTTAATACATATGAGTATGTCATATAAATTTATTAGTACTTCTACTAAAATATAATAATCATCTTTTTATGAATTGTTATTCATCAAATACATCACGTATAAGTTTGACAATACAATACAACCATCATCCTTTCACCAAAGGTTGATTTGGTTATTCTTCAACCCAATAAGTTTCACAATTTGCAATATATATATATATATATATATAATCCAATACATAAAAATTATTTATATAAACTTTGGGTCAACTATTTTTACTCAACAATCTATTTCTTGTTGTGCCTTGAACATTGTAACAATGTTGAATTTAAATTTAGTATCAAATACTTAAGAGCATGGACTAGAAATACGTATGCAATCAACATATCAGCTACATCCTCTAAAGTGTGAACCCTTTTTTTAAAAAATTGTTCAAATGCAATAAATTTTTTGATCTTACGAAACCTTACATCTTTCACTATAGCCTGCATCCATCTATCTATCGCATAACTTTCCTTAGTCCCTTGAAATTTCTCCTTAGCTGCCTGATAATCCTTCTTGCTCTATCCATAGTTATGCCTTATTGACCCTTTCTTCTTCACATTATTATATTTCCTAAACTAGAATTTTTCAGCCCCCTTATCATCTCTTCCAAGTTGTTCTAACAATACCTTTGAACTAGTATTGCTTATTGTTAACATATCATTTTCATATGTTTTTCCTAACATATGTCACTTTCAAACACTATATCCTTAAAGGTCACCCTAAACTTTTTACCAAGCACTCAAAACTTTAAAAAAAACCTATCTTTCCATATTTTTCATCCTTCAATAAGCTCACCTTATTAAGTCCATTATCTCTCTCGCTCACCAAGATGATTCATCTGCATATAGTATTGCAGTACTACCTTTCTTTCCTAAATATTGAAATACAATTATCAAACTCATTATTGTCTTTCCTATTAAGATATAGATGTTATACTGTAATTTTTCTTTCATCGTAGTCAATGCACTTTTTATCATCTTGAGATGCTCATCATCACAAAAGAATTTATACTCTTAATTATCAAGGGTGCCTATGAAAATTACATTCTTCTAAAGATTAGAAACATACCAGGCATCCAATATGCTAGCAATTCTATCATGCATCTTGATTTATAATAACCCACTGCCTTTGATAGCATGCTCTCCATCATCACCCAAGGTGATAATATCATTTCATTCTTTAAAAGATCCTTATTGAAAGTCATATGGTAAGAAATGCTAGTATTTATTACCCACCTATTTGTAGAATCAGAATTACTCAATGTTAAAATATCATTGCCTTTTCCATCTTGTTATTGAAACTATCCTAGACTTTAACAATACTCACTTTTCTATCTATTTCTCTTTTTTTAATTTTCATTCTATTGCTGTGGATAGTTCCTCTTAAACTGTCCTTTAACTTTCAATTAAAATATTGAACAACTTTAGCTTTTAAACTAGATCATGACTTACTCTTGTTTTTATAATCCCTTTTCTTGTTCTTTCCTTTACTAACAACCAAACCTATATCTAATCCACCTTCATATGTGCTACATACCTTTTCATTCAATTCTTTAGACTACAAGGCATCCTTTACAATACTAATAGAAATAATCTTTCTATCATACAACAAGATACTAAGAAAATTCTTATATAAATTGAGTAAGGAACACAATAGATTTGTTGTTTAATCCTCATTATCAATTTTAACCCCAACATATTATAGATCCAAGATGATATTATCAACATAATCTTTTGCATGTGCACTTTCTAATATCCTCAATGTGCACAAATTATGATTTTAATATGAACAATTAGTAAGTAATTTGTTATGATATTTACTTTCAAGTTGTTTCCATAACAAAGCATAATTAGTTTCACAAACCACCTCTTTCAAGACCTTGTTACCATAACTTAGCAATATTGCATTATAGGTCTTTGATGGAATCTCTCCCTTCTTTGATGCTTCAAAATTCTCTAATAGATTTCTTTCTCCTTTCAACGTTGCTGCATATTTGTGTTAAATAAGAATAACTCATCTTTACCTTCTATAGAGTGAAGTCATTCAATATATTGAACTTGCATAAAGATATCTTAATGGCAAATCTTATCTCTAATCCCAATTTTTATGATATCAATTTCTATGATACTAATAGTTGCAAAAATAGAAGCAATATAAGAGAAAATAAATAAAGAAAAAATTACGAAAATTTTCTTGGTTCAACAAATCTTTATAACCTATGTCCATAGATTATAGAAAAACTTTATTACTGCATAAGACTAATGTCACTAATATTCTATTTTCACATAAGTTTAAGGTCACTGAAACTCTATTTCATAGATATCTAGTGACATTGAGACTCTATTTTACCTAAAACTTAAGGATACTAAAGTTCTATTTCATAGAGCATATCTCACAACTATTATATTAGAACTTATTAAATTGTATTTTAAGTGACAAAAAAGTTTTAGATTTATTAACATCTAATTCATCCCTCCCTCCTCCTTGAATGCTATTACCAACATGTATGGATTCAAATCTCACTCTAAGAAGTAAATGAAAGGTAATTTTTCCTTTTCTCGATGTTTTATACCAAACTATTTTCATTAATTGGTTCAAAAGATAAGTAAATACGTTAACATAGGAAATTAATTTGAGACACCAAGTGAACATAATATTTAAAAAATGATTAAAGCTTGACAAACCAACGATTGAAAAATAAAGTGAAATTTTTAAGTGACATATACGTGAAGAGGTTTAAGACAAAGTAGCAAAACTATTATAATACCTTAACATATTTCAACAATCTTAATTAATTAAGGACCTCAACACTAATTTTGAAAGTATTGTTATTTGGAAGAAGCATATGGAGAGTTGAATGCTACACATGAACTGATGGACAATCCCTTTTAGCCAACATAGAGGTTAAGTCAAACATTCTTGTTTCTCTATTAAAAATTAAAAGCACATATAAAAGTATTCTAATTTTAATCCATCTTAAGGATATTATTTAATATAGTTGAATGAATAATAAGTCATTTACTTTTTATCTCCATTTCTTAATAACTATTTTTTATGGACTTATATTGTATTTACCTCTATATTGATTAAAAATCAAACAAATAGAGTACATTTTTTTAGTCTTGCCTATGATTAAAATATGCATAATTGATGTTGAGCAATTATAAAATAATGTGGATGTGAACAAATATTACCCAATTAAAAAAGGACATTTTGGGTAAGAAATATTAAATAATTTTAAATTTTTTTAGAAGTAGACATTAAAAAAAATTTTGGGTTACGTGACAACTATTTGTGATAAGAATAATGTATAAGCAACTCTAAGTAAAGTTATTAAATAATTTAATAAATTTTAAGTTATTTTATAAAGAACTTTTAATTATTATCATAGTTTTAGAATTTTTTGTTAATTGACGTTGTAGGTAATAATGAATAAGCATAAAAAGGACAATTATTGAAGCACATATAATGTTAAGGAAAAAAGGAAAAAAGAAGAAGAAGAAGACATTCTTTATACTACCAATAGTGATAGCAATAGGTTGAGCTAAATTCGGGCTAGAGATAGTAAATTCTAGCTTGAGCCCAAACTTAACCAGCTTAGCCTAATTTGACCTAAGTTTTTAATATTTTTTTACAACGTTATTTTGTTATTACTTGTCAGGCCTTAAGTTATGTTGCTATTACTTGTTAGGCTTTGGGCTAGGTCCGAGCTAGGCAATACCAGCCCAAAAAATCGGGTCGAAGCTTGGTCGACTAGTTCGTTGACTTTGAGCCGAACCTATGTCAGGGCTCTTTTGGTAATCCTAGCAGTGAATTGATTGTTGAAGATGTAGAGAAAATTTGCTAAAATTAATCGTTGTTATCACGTAATAGGTCTTATGTGGAGCCACGAGCCCATTGAAACATCTTTCTCGGTATATCTGGGCAATATATGGGCCTCTACCAATGGCTTTTTAATTAATAGTAACTTATATGTTGTAACAATGGCTTATCGACTCTTAACTACTGGCGGCTATCAGGGTATGATATGACCGTGATATGCACTTATCTTCCTCTCCGAATTTCCAGTACTCGGGTTACGTTAAACCCTGTGTCACACAACAACATAACCATTATCAAAAACAATTCTAGTGGGAAAGGTCCATTAACTTACTTTTGAGAGAGGACAAGCCCTGACTTCACGCATCCAGCGTAGATTATACTTAGCCAATGTACTTACTAACATACTTAGCCATCGAAAAGTAATATCCCAAATGCGCCAAGAAAGTTGCGTGTTAGTTGGTATACTCCCAGTAGTGGAAAGTACAACGTGGTCTTAGACTCTTAGTACATGATCACGGCTAGGAAAATTCCAGTGCCTGCCTCCTCACTGCAAGCCTAATGCTGCATCAATAATGGAGAAGGGACCCTTCCTGTCACGAATCAAATCGAATTATAATCCCTTTTTTTCTTCTCCATTTCCTTCAACTTGGCACATCAAATCCTGCTGATCCCCAACTTAGTCCCCGCAAACGTTCAATCACTGATGTTGTTCCGGTTGGCTAGTTGTGCTAATTACTACATTAAGAAGGAAAAGATTGGACCTTCCAAAATCCAGGCTTCTCGAACTGAGTGTTGGACGTCTTTTTTATGAGTACGATGAACCGCTTCTCGAACTGAGTGCTGGACGTCTTTTTGTTGAGTGGGACGGACTTTTTTTTAATTACCTTGCGTACCTCAATTTAGTCAGATTAATCTGCAGTAGAAGATGTAAACCTGAAATCTCAAGATCCCTCAAATTCTCAGGTTCTACGTACCATTATCTAAAACAATTCTCGTGAGAAAGGCCCATTAACTTACTTTTGAGAGAGGACAAGCCCTCACTTCACGCATCCAACGTAGATTATACTTGGCCAATGTACCTACTAACATACTTAGCCATTGAAAAGTAATATACCGAATGCCCTAAGAAAGTTGCGTGTTAGTAGCAGGACTGTTCCTATAGTTTCATAGGCTCTGGACGAAATTAAAAAAAGAGCCTCAATAAATTGACAATATGTTTAAGTTTACATATTTGTATGAAACATAAATAACTTAATTTATAAGTTTACATAACCAACTAAATATTAAATGATCATAACACTAACAAATACACAGAAGATTATGATTTATGAAAAGTAATTTTTCCGTGCATTTCTAGATACAAAATCATTAATAATATTATCAAGATCAATATTGTCCAACATATCCTTCTCAATACATAACATAGCTAAACTATTTAACCTTTCTTGTGACATTGATGACCTCAAGTAGGTTTTTAATAATTTTAACTTTGAAAAACTTCTATCAGCTGATGCTACAGTTACAAGTATAGTCAATAGAA
>JAOTIZ010000201.1:5109678-5131956 GCA_027123425.1 Erythroxylum panamense
TGTAATCATCAAGAGATCCTTCATCTTAGTTCGCCATGTACAGTAGTTAATACCGTTTAGATTGATCATTTTGCTCGTCTTCACCTCGATTTTTCAAATTAAGCTAAATTTGAGAAAACCGACCTCAAAGATGAAATCAGGACGTCAAAATTTAGCAAAAAAGATATCTTCTAAATTTTCATCACGGGATCCGGTAAATAGTAACTTGTGAATAGTGCTCATCGAAATAATGTCGTCGAACTTCACTGGAATAGTACCGCAGGACTTGATAAATAGTAACTTATAAATAGTGCTCACTGGAATAGTGTCGTCAGACCCTACTAGAATAGTATCGTGGGACCCAATAAATAGTAACTTATGAATAGTACTGCAAGACCCAGTTACTATTGCTACAGTGTCGTCACCTTGCAAATTTTAAAAAAAAACTTTAGAGTACTATTCATCACCTTTGTCGTTTTACGTCAACTTTTTGAACGGATCAGGTCGAAAAATTCGTTGTAATTTTGTCTTCCTCGTGATGTGCTTCTTTTCAAAAAATACCTTCAATGAAAGCACAGCTCTGATACCACTTGTTGGGTGCAGTAGGTGTATTTTTTGAAAAGTAAAAATAAAATGAGCAAAATAGATACAAAATATTTAATGTAGTTCACCCTTAATTTTAGGCTACGTTCACAGACAAATCTCAAAATATTTCTTCCACTATTACAAATAGTAGGTATATAGAGTTAAACCAAAATAGTGGTTCACAAGGTATTTTCTGACGTAAAAATACTAACCTTACTATTTTGTCATTCACCAACCCTTTAGAAAAATATTTCATAACTTCAAAGTATTGTTTTGCTCTGGTTTTCATCTGTATTTTTCTTTGTTGTGTTTTGGTATGAAGCAAGGAATGTCTTATATAGGCACTCCACCGCATGAGATAACTGTCTTCTTCTATTCTTTTAACTAATGCGACATCAAAATCGGTGCTGCATTTGTTGAACAATTGGTGTCCCTTTATGTGGAGGGACCCATATCTAACACTTTCTTTCTAATATTACGAAGGGATTAAATTGGGTTAAAGATACACTCCATTAGGATTTCAATTTAGGTCAAAATTGTGATGTATTTGTAGTGTAACACGAGTCTTAATTACGCACTCAGGATTTAATGTGAAAGTGAATAAACGAAGAAAATAGATATCACTCAGGATTTAATGTGAAAGTGAATAACGAAGAAAATAAGAGAAATATCTATTATTACTTCTATAAATTTAAATGAACTTTTTGACGCCAAAATGATTGTGTTTTCACAATAACTTCCATGAAAGTGGATCTATTAGATGTCGTTAACGTCTTTTTGCAATTTTCTTAACACATGAATCTCTTGATGGGTTAGAGAATTCGAACATTTACAACTTATTTAAACACTTGCAAGAAACCTTAACCTTATATATATATATATATATATAGCATCTATATCTGGCCTTTCTATCAAATGCTCAATGTATGTCTGACCCATATTGATTATGGTTCATTTTCTTCGCTGAGCTTTACTCTATTAACATAGATGTTATATTGAGTCATTTTATTATCTTTAACCGAATTAAATTCGGTTTGCTTAACTGTACATTTATTAAAATAGTAAAAGCATGATTAATTATTGTCCTTAGGAAAATTACTAACACTATTTTCTCATTTTTCATAAAACCAAGCCTGAAAAGCATATATTTACGGATGTAATATGAGCATTACAGAGCAGCAGAGCAAGAAAAAGGTCAAGAAAATACTCGAGTTGGACCTACTTTTTTCACTTTGTTTATTACCGAAAACATGTTCTCATAATGCACAAATTACCGATTAGATGGGATAAAGATTTTCAGGATGCTTTTGCTGGGGAAATTGCTTAAGTCAATCTCTTTTCAATTGTACAAAGCACGTTGGAAGTTGGAACTTGATTCTTTAAGAGATTCTATAAATGACATCACATCAATCGAGTAGCTAGACTTTAAAGTAAAAATATGGCGTATCATTGGACCAAGTAATTCTCTTAGAAAAATGAAACGATATATATTAATGAATTATTAATATAATACCTTTAGTTTAATTATGAATGCTTAATTATTTTTATAATTAAACACCTATTAGCTAGTCAATTTTGAGAATATAGTACTTAATTACTAAAGCTTTAAGCCTACAACGACTGATGGAAGGTCAAAAACTTATTCCTCATTTCTTTGAAATGATATGCAGAAAATGAGCACATGAACACTAACTGGATATAAATCACCATTAAAATATCATAAAGATTGCGATCTAAGCGAATCTAAGACTGAGAGATGGGACCCTGAATTCTTCTGTCATTGAATTGCTTGTCTGACGAATTAACTTGACAGGCCAGAATTCTTTCAGAAGAACATCAACATGCTGTGCTTGCAAATCTGACCGAAAAGGAGTTGTTGGGGACAAGAAATCAATCTCTTTAGTTCTGCATCTGTTCCTCCCATATCCATGATTGTTAGTCTGTCTTCAACAGTGCAGTATCTATTATAGCTAGTCTGTCTTCAACATATCTATGATTGTTGCATATTCTGCCTTTCTGTTTTTCTCCTTTGTGTCCTCTTTTATCATTTACATGCCGAGTTAGATCTAGAACAAAAACATAAAAATAGGAAAAATGTGAAATAGAGGTACAAAATTTTGTTTTAAAAATTTAAATCCCAAAATAAGACTTTAAGAGATGAATAGGTCATTAATTACGATTAATAGGATATCAATAATTAAATATATCTTTAAACTTTGCAAATTGTCCAATTAAGACTTCAAATTGTTTTTTTTTAATAAATCAATGTAACCTACAACTTCAAATTGAACTGCAAATCAACCTAAAATGAAAAGATATCAGCTTTATGTAAAAATTAGTTTCAGCTTTTGTATCTCAATTCTGTTGGGTTTATAAAACTTTTCAAATAGGTGCTTTCTAGCCTCTATCGGAGGAAATGATAAGTTGGAAAATTTTGTTATTACGAGTCAAGTGTAGAGGTTAAATTAAGAAAGCTAAATTGAAGAACTCAATTGAACAATTTGAACAAGTTCAAGGAGCTAACTAGGCTTTTCTTCCTTGTTGATATTTTCTAGGGGTGAGCATTCGAATAATTCGGGCTCAATTTTCACTGTTCGGGTCCGGCCCGAATTACCCAAAAAAATTTCCATTTTACTCGGCCCGAACCTGAAATTTCATTACCCGAACTTACCCGACCTGAATTACCCGAAATTTTGTTCGGGTAAAGCCCGAATTACCCGAAATTTTGTTTGGTTCTTTTTCAAAAATTACACAAAATAACTAAATACTTGAATTACATTTTCATATCTCAACAAATAGTTGAATTCACTAATAATATAACCAAATATTTCAATTAACTAGCATAATTAATCTGTTAATTCTATAAGAAAAATAATGAAATGTATTTTCATAATTTTTTAAACCTAATTCGGGTAATCGAGCCGGCCCGAATTTTTTTAGAGTTATCTGTCCCGGCCCGAAAATAATTCGGGTAATACCCGATCCAGTCCGAATTACCCAAAATTTAACATTTGCTTACCCGAATACTCGATCCAGTCTGAATTACTCGAAATTTAACATTTGCTTACCCGAATTAATTCAGGTCGGGTCGGATAATCAGGCCAGCCCGAATAATACTTACCCCTAATATTTCCAATTCAATGGTGGTCACGAGAAGCACAGCAAAGTCAATGACTATTATGAGTAAGTGGAGGAAGATACGTGACCATATAGGATCATGGATTATCAACACACATTTTTGGAGAATTAAAGAGAATCTAAATACCGCACATAAGCATTCAAGCACATTCTAAACTCCAATCGCATCATACTTTTTTGTTCAATCATACTCGATAATGGTTTATGTACATCCACAAAACAGTATTCTTTGGAAGAGATGAATTTAAGGCTAGAAAGAAGTAACAATTCCCACTCTTTTGGTATGTTTTCTGATTTTTGTATTAGCAAAATGTTCCCCGCTATCGAGCATCCCTCGAAATGCTGACACAAGCAAGGAAAACACAAAAAAACATTAGCGGTGTGGAATGCCCTAGGCCGACCACTACTTCTAATTCTAGGGCCTATATTAATGTCTTATTGATATAAAAATAAACCTAGAAAAGCTTTTGTCATAAATCAAGCAACGATCATGGTTGAGTTGCGCAAATTAATGATGCCCTGCAAAAAGTCTAAGGCCTAAATGCCATCATTTTTTTTATTTTTTTATTATATTAGGTATCTCAGCTTAGTCAGACTAATCCTAATCTCCTAAGACCCCACCTTAAGAGTTCTAGAGGGGGTAAATTTGAAAACTCCAAGATCCTTCAGGTTCCTACGCCGCCTGTACACGTCTGCGCACAAGAAGTCTTCACATATTTAATTGTTCAGCTGATGATTGATCGCTGACTCCCCCTTACTTATCTTTTTGCTTTACTAGCTTGGGAGTTGGCTTACAACAAAATCTGTGCGCAAATGTCGGTCGGATGTTCAGTGAAGATTTGGGAAGTAAACAAATGATGTAAAGAAGCCAAAAGAGAGAAACGAAGCTTTCTTGTGATCATCTACCTACTAACTTTATTCCTAGCCATCTTTCTTTTCTTGGTCCCTACCAGTTAATCCTACTTCTTTGACAACATTGCTTAAGATTAAGGTTTAGAACAAACTTTTGTTTCATAAAATACAATGAAAAGAAAAAAGAAGGTTTGAAGGAGATTTGATGACTTTGGTCGGTCCTATTTAATTGCATTTTGGCTTAGGTTTGCCTTTTTGTCATGTGGGTTGTCTTCCATGTGTGCCTCCCTAAGCATACAAACCAGCGGGACGTCTAAGCTTAATTTGCTCTAGGATCTGAATTTGTATATTTACTTGAGATAGAGATAAAGGTGCACTAACAGTCTGTTTGGTTACCGTCTTCAGTATGCAAAGACAGAACGAGACGGAACAGGACATGACAAGACAAAAATGGCTGAAGACGACAAGTAAACAAGACGAATGACAGAACTTTTACGTCTTTGTCATCCGTCCTCATCCCTGCAGACGCTAACCAAACGTAGGGTAAGTTTTTCTAGGATCTTCCCATTCGGATTGATCCTCTCTTTCTCAATCTAGCAATAAGGTAGTGTCTAAATTAATAATGAAATCTTCAATTACTCGACCTTAATAAAAAGTAATTAGAGATTCATGGCAGACTTAAAAAATTTTTCTTTATCCTTCTCTAATGGGGTTGTATTGTCACAAAAAGAGAAGGTAAAAGTAAAATAATTGAGATACTGAATCTAATCATGAATGTGGTATTGGCTTGTGAGTTGAATTCAAAGGAAATCTCGATTACAGTAAATGTCAACCATTGCCACATCTTGCACTTGTCAATGGCCATGACCTCATTGTTCATTACTGTCATACTCAGCCAAGGGAATAAAATATTAAAGCAGTTAAATGTTTACTTAATTGGAATTAATTAAGGATTAAGCAATTATTTTTTTGGGAGATAAATGAACGTCAATCATGAACAGTTCAATGTAATATTGAAATTTAACTTGATGTAACATTTATATTCATAAATTAACACCTTTAAATCAGCATAAAAAAGATTCAAATACTTTAATATTTTTATAATTCTAATTTTATAAGAGATCACCCTTCGATTTTAAAAGTAAATTACTCTCATTTGATGAGATCTTTTTTAAAAAGAAATAAAAAATCATATATGATTCGCCTGTTTTGTCAAAATTTAAATAACAAGTATCAGTTGAAATCAACTAATTTTGTATATGATAATATTTTAAGGTCAAATTTAAAAATATACTTGATCATTTAAATACTCTATAAAAGGATTAAAGACATTAAATTTTATGAAATTTAAAAAATTTTAAATTTTACGTAAACTTTACATTAAATTTTATGTAATTTAAAAATTTTACAATTTTCATAAACTTTACATATTTAAAAAAAACTCTCTTTTTGAACTTTTAACTTTTTCATAAATTTCTTTATATAATTTTTTATTTTTTAGAACATAAAAATATATAAAATCTTATTAAAATAATTACGGTGAAATATATGTGATTATCGTGAACACAAGTGAATTAATAAAAAGTTATTAAAGTAATTGATTCATCTCAACCCGATTAAAATTATGTATTTTACGATTTTCTGTAACTCGATTAAATTATTTTATTTTTTATATATGATAATCATAATTATTCTTTCTTACAAAAACAAGATAAAGTAATTATACCAAAAAATATTAATTGATTTACGTAAATATTCTTATTAGTTATGCGTGTCTCGTAATTAAATCTTTTAACAAAAATCTTACTAAAAAGTTCTTAATAAATATTTAAAATTATATATTTTAATAATTTTAAAATTAATTTCAAAAAATAATTAGATCCCAAAAAGGCTCTATCCTTATTCCTTAAGCCCTATTTTAAGTTCAGACTCTTATCACTCCACAATTGTACCACACAATCCTTTCGATTGAAATAGTTCAACAAAGTCAACAAGAAGACCCTACAGGCCTTGTTCTGATTCTGAAAAGGTTGTCATCGAAATGGCGATTATAACGGCCGCCACAGCCACTGTTTACGGGAATGCCAAAAATTCAATGCTGGCCACCTGTCGGACCACAGAAGAAAATATATGTGCATCATGATAATATAGTTCTATTGAGTTCATCATCATTGATCTTGCTTTTATTTTTGTTTTCTGATATACTTTATATATATATTACAAATGCAACTTCAATTTGGGCCACCAGTGTAGAAAGAAAAAGCTCAGTGCCATTCATAATTATAGTACGTTGACTAATGATATAATAAATTGCCATTAACGGCTGAAATCATATATATACTAATTAAAAGATTGAATTAACCATTCGAGGGTGGCTTCCTTTGGTCATTTAGTTTAATGATAATCATGCCTACTACATTCAATTACTTAAAGCTATAAATTTGTTATTAATTTGAGAATCAAAACCCTAAGTGTCCAATCATTTTCTTGTCTTATACATAATTTATACATCTTAGAAATGCAACTACATTATATAATAGTCATTTCATCACGAATGCCCTTAAAATATTGTTTGTTATTTTAGTTTTTGACAATAGATATTAAAATTTAAAATTATGGCAATTGTTAATATGATTCATGTTAATATATGCAATTACTTAAACCATCTAAAATATCATTAATACAATCAATAAGTATTCTATTTTGAATAGAATATCCTTTTTTTGTAAAATTATAATATTTAATTAATTCAAAAATTAAAATTTATAACTTTAAAGTTTTTGTTATATTTAGTATAGCAATGAAATTCTATTGCTCATTCATTATATGAAAGGTTGACTTTGTTTTATTCATAATATATTTAAAAATCAAAATTAAGAAAATTAAATTGGATCAAATAATCAAATTGTGTTAAGTTGCAATTGACTAAGTAATTCAATTAAGTTTAAAAGTAAATTTCAGATAATTTTTTATAGTTTATCAAGTTTAATTGCAATCAGTTAAAAATTGGTTAATCAATCTAGTTTAACTATAAAAAGGAATAAATTTCAAAAGTAAATTCAAAATCAATAACAAATGTTATTATTTTACAAAGATTGAAATTGATGAATAAATCTAGTTCAATTCAAAAGGAATAAATTTCAAAAAGAAACTCAAAATCAATCTCGAATGTTATTATCTCATAAAGATTGTGTGATTAATTCAGAGTTAGGTTGTTTGACAAGTTAGTCTATTGCATTAGAAAATTCTTAAGATGACGAAATAATGAATGTGATGGGAAAGTATTAATATATGCAAGTTCGAATATGCTATAAAATAAAATATATTCAAACATTTTTACATAAATTTATATGAAGTAAGCAAATTATGGCACAATAATAATATTGTAGTAAGTATAATATGTTGAAAAATCAATATATCCAAAACAAATTGCAGACATAATAGAAACTAAGATTTTACATGAAAAACACTTTCGAACTAAAGATGTAAATCTTGAGATCTCTAGTTTGAAAAAAACTCCATCATTTAAGAAAATTCTTATGAAATGCTCTTCAAAGTGATCATAAACAAGTGTCAAACAAGAAGAAACAAATAATAAAAACATTACCAACAAACAAGGAAGAAAAGGAGAGAAATCATCCAAAGTTAAACTATTGTTTGTGGGTGAAAATTGTAATTACAGTCTTCCAAACAAGGTCTCTATATAAAGTAACATCTCAAAAATTCTCAAACTAAATTTGAACTTAATCCAATAATGAATAACTCCAAAATAAATAAAAAATTAAAATGGGTTCTGAATTTTTTTTGATGCACTCTTCTTTTTTACTCCCCCTTTTCTACTTACTATCTTATACTCACACTAGTCCAACTTTTAGACATTAAAAGGGTGAGTTAAAAGACTATAATGTATTCCTAAAAATGATAGGTTAAGTACAATAAATTTAGATCTTTCAACATATGGAGAAGAAAGGCCTTAACTTAACAATTCTTCCGTTCCTGATTGTGTAAAGGATATTACCACTTTGGTGATTAATTAGCATGCATCAAACTTTCTTCTTGAAAATACTTGGTCATCATATCATAACGATTGTCATCCCTATGAATCTTCTACAACTTAAATAATTTAGAACATAAAATATCTCTAAATCAATAGTATCTAATATTAATATGCTTTAGCTTACCATGGAATGTGAAATTCTTAGTAAGTTACACTGCTCTTTGACTATCACAATATAACACATATCTCTTTTGCATAAAGCTAAACTCCCTCATAAATTTTCATCTAGAGTGTTTCTTTACAATTTTTAATGGTATTAATAATCTCTACTTTTATAGTTAATAAATAAATGCATTTTTGTAAAATAGATTGCTAAGATGTTACTTCTCTTGCAAAGGTGATCATATAGCTTGAAGTAGATTTCCTTGTATCAACATCTTCCACCATATATGAATTTATATATGCATAAAGTATATGTTTCCCTGCTCCAAAATATAAAGTCGAATCAGAAGAGACACAAAGATATATAAAAATCCATTTCTCTCCATTCCAATGTTCTCTTCCTACGTTAGAAAGAAAATGACTAACAACATTAAAAGTATAAGTAATATCAGGTATTTGTATAAACCATTGCATACATCAATCTACATACTTGAAGAATAAGAAACTCTTTTCATATCTTCCTTCTGTTCCTTACTATAAGAACATTAATTTTTGCTTAATTTAAAAATGTATCACAAGAGGTGTAAACACCACAATAATTGTATTAATATTGAAACTTTGAAGGACCTTCTCAATGTACTTATTATATATGAGCCATAACTTTTTTGTTAAGTCATAAATAATCTTCATATTAAAAATTTGTTGTACTAGCCCTAATTATTTTATAGCAAAAGACTTTACAATCCCAAAAGCATTTTGACCAATAGTAGTATGTCATTAACATAAAGCAATAAAATAACAAAGTCAAAATTAAAGAACTTTTGCATAAAACACAATGGTCAAATGAAATCTTCTTGAAACCTTGTTTTTTCATAATAAAATCAAACTTTCTATACCACTAACTTGGTGTTTATTTCTAACCATACAAGTTCTTCCTTAATCTACATACATAATTATTTTTTCCTTTAATTTTGAAGCCGTCTAATTGCTCTATATAAATCTCTTTATCTAAATCACCGTGGAGAAAAATAATCTTCATAACTATTTGTTTAACCTTTGACTCAAAGTGTGTTGTTAAATCTAATTACATATCTTGGATGGACAATATCATCATAACTAATGAAATATTTCATCAAAATCAACTCCCTTCTTTTGGCCAAAGTCATTGAAAACCAATCTAACTTTGTATCATAGAATCGAAATGTTATTATCATGCTTCAATCTAAAAATCCATTGATTCTTTAAAACTCTTTAATCCTTAAGTAGCTTAACTAAATAAAAAATGTGATTATCATGCAAGGATGTCATTTTTTTCTTTTATAGCTCTAAACCATTTTTCCTTCAACTTATTATCCATAGCTTCCTTAAAGCTTTTATATTCTCTGTTGCTGGTGACAAGTATATACTTACTAAGAGGTTCACCTGATAAAAACTTCTTCTTTTTGATAGATCTTTTGGGAGAAGTTTTTGAAGTCTTTATATTTGTTAATTATTGACCAACCATAACATTAAGTACTAAAACATCCAAAGTATCTTTACATTGTTAATCATTTTGCACTTGATTACCATTTTCATTATCATCTTGGATCTCAACCGAAGGCTATCTTTAGCTTTATTTGATGAATCATTGAAAAAAACTGACTCAACATCAACCAAGCTCCTCTTGCTCTAAGAATTATTCTTCTCAACCTTGTCAATGTCATTAATAGTCTAGTCCTCCAAGATTGATAGCCAAACTCATCTTAATTATAATCAGTAAAGATACACGACTTATTAGTCTTAATAAGCAACTTTGACTTCTCATCCTTAAAAATATATCTCCTTCTTACTCATATGACTTAGTTTTCTATGTTTTAATTATGATAAAGTATTACTCTCCACCATATTCATTGAGCTGTCATAAATAAAACCTTGTATCATATTCAAGCTAGAGGACTTGTTACCTCGAGTCACAACGGATAAACTTTCAAAAGTTCCCATTATCCATCATTGAAGATTTGTAATAACCATTATCATCAACCTTTTCTTCAAAGATCAAATTCAAAGGGAAGTCAAACACATGCTTGACATGTTTAATAACTAATTTTGAATAAATGTTAGTGCCCGTTTGGTTGAGTTTTTATCAGTAGAGCTTTTGTCAGTAGAGCTTTTCTGAGAAGAGCTTTTTTTAATCCAATTTTTATACCTCTTAATCAGTAGAGCTTTTGTCTTTACCTCTTATGTTGACACTCTTATACTCACTATTAATCCAATTTTTAGATATTAAAAAATGAACCAAAAGATCATAATGAATTTCTAAAAATAATTAGTCAAATCTAATAAATTTGAACCTTTTTATACATAAAAAGAAAAAAAGTCTAAACTAGCAAGTATTACCCTAAAAATTATCAATTTAACTAGACGTTACAAAAAATAGCAGTCATGTCTTTTATTACCATATTTAAGATCATATGAAAGTGTAATATCTTATACTTTCAAGGGGAAACTGATATAATATTAAAAATATACTTTCGAAGTAAGACTAATATAATATTAAGAAAAATATTTTGTTGATAAAATTAGTCCTTTAACTATTATTTATACAAATTTAGACTCTTTCATTCATAAGATTATAATTTCTACTAAATATTTTACAAATTAACAATATATAATAATTATGTTATAATTTTATCGTTTATATTTAGTAATAAAATTTAGTTTGCCAGCGAAATCTTGATTTTTTTGTTTATTCCAATTTGATATTTGATTTTTTAAAATATTGATAAAGTAGATAAGCTTTAAAGAGACAAGATAATACCAAGGTTTTAAAAACCGGACCAGACTGTCCAATCTGATCGAAAAAAATTTGAATCGGTCAATTGTCCGGTTCGGTTTTACCTAATAACCTCTATGTATAAAAACCGACTGATTCAAACTTTTTGCTCAGACCCGACGGTCCGATCCAATTTTTAAACCTTGCTTTTTATTAGTGTTTCATGTCTATTCTTCTTCTATCTGCATTCTTAGTTTGTGTTTGTGACTTTGTTCTTCTTCTGTCTGCAAGTATTCCATCTCACCTTTCCATGGTTTAGATAAATTTCAATTTCCAAACTCATGACTGAAATAATTCTATCACTAGATTGGAGCTGGACAAAAACACTTGAAAGGCAACTAACAACAGATTTCGAATAATTGTAAGAACATAGGCCAAATACCCCCCAAGTCTAAAACTAATAACTATTTCTCAAAAATATTTGGAAGGCAGTTATCAGTAGATTTCGAATAATTAATAATATATTATGTAGCCTAATGTACATCTCTTTTAAATAAAGCTATTATCAAAAATTCACTTTGAGAAATTCAAAACATTTTATTTATGTGTAAATTTTGACCCTTAAAATAAATGGAAATATTCAAAGTTTACGAGAAAATCTTGAAATTGCCTTTTTCCCACTCGCGTATTTGTGTTGTCTAAGTTAAGTTCTAAAGAAGAGGAAAATTAATGATCACGGAATAAAATACAGAAGGAAGGAAAAAATATCTGAACATTCTCAGTGAATCATTCACTACTCATGAACTTCATTTATTTTATCCAACGAATGAATTAAAAACATCTACTGATGGTCAGTTCATATTTTATTTTGATAATATTTAAGTTAAAATTATACTGTATTACAAGTTTACAATTGAGAATAATTTCATAAATTACTAATTTGTAATTTATTTTTGCAGTTGAAGAAATTAATGTAAACACTTTAGATGAAAGCGTAATTTATGAATATTTAAATAGCGTTGAAGAATTTGGAGCTTTTGACGATGATGATACACAATCTCCTTCAGAAATACAATTATGATTTTATTGTTATTTTAATATTTATATTAGATTCATATTTATTTATTATTAATTCATTATATAATAATAGACCTTAGTGTATTTTTATTTCAATAAAATATTTTATTTTTACTTATTCTTATAAGTTTTGTTTCTTATTTATTATATACTGATTTTGTAACGGTTTACTACCAATTAAACCTCTAAACCTTAAATTAATCTTCCCTTCGACCGGTTTAAACTCTAATCCGATTTTTAAAACATTAGATAATACATGTTCAATATGCACAAAAGCGTAGGCAAAACACTAAATTTTTTACTTTTCTCATGCCATTTTTCAATATTTAGTTGTCACTCCCTCCACCTTATTAGGTGCATGCTTTACTGTAAAACACAATGCCAGCAGGCAATAGTGAAATGGCTTCTCCACTTAAATAATATCTAAAGCAAACATTTGTCAAATAGAATAGGACATGTGTCTTTTGTGGATTAGAATCACTCAATTGTTTATCGAACGTGATTATTAAGTTCAGTCTAAATGGGGATAGCATAGATATTGGCGTTGGAAACTGACTTCCATTCGTTATTTAATAAATAATAAAAAATACTGAATACATCCCACAAAGAGACTAGCAGTATCTTTTTATCCGCTTTCTAATCCCAAAACGCACGATCAATTTTCATTTTCATTTATGTAGACCCATTGAACCAATTCACATTCAGGTTATATAAAATGGTAACACATGGGGCAAGAAATATAATTTGGGGGAGACAATTCTGTTATTACATAGAATAATACAATAAATAAATAAGGGTAGTGTTAAGTACATTCATTTATATGTACATTTCGATTTTGTTTTGAATTCAATAAGGCTACTATGCTAGTAAATATATGGAATTGATCCCAGAGAAAAAGATGAGTGTATAAGAATTATTAATAAAGAAGGAAACAGAGAAAAGAGAAAAACCCTACAACTTCATAATGGTGAAGTACCATAACTCAGCAACGGTAGTTCTAATTTGATATAAGAAGATTTATGGTCGTAAGCATTTGCATAATGTCCTCATTTGTGGCATCAATCGCTCTCTCTCCAATTAATTTTTAGTAGGTTTAGTTACAGAGTCCAGATCTCCTGTCTAATATTATCCTGTCTTATTCTATCCAATGAATCTCGGTCATTTATTTATATAAATCTTGTGTGGGTCTCGTGAAATAAATGACTAAAATTCCATAAGACAGAATAAGACAGGGTAATATTAGACAAATGATCCAATCTCCTAGTTACATTCCAAGCTACTCAAGTATCTTAATTGTGACGTAAAGGTGAGCTCACCTATATACGTCCATAGTGATCTTGTCAAGACGAAGGAATGAGCCTATAGTTCGTTATTATAGTAGGTTAAGATTAAATTTCAATGCCTCTTTTTCAGAATTAATTAAAGGGAGACATATCACAAATACCAGTATTACAACTACATTTCCGAATCATGCCCACCATTTTGGTCAATGCCCACGTACCAACCTAACCTAACTGTCGGGAACTTGAAAAGTTCTTCGATTAGACTCCGCCGTATATATCAAATACCAATGTCTACACACATAGACAAAGACGTTCTAAGGGAAGTACGTCTAGTACGTATAGAGATACCATTCCATTCTGATCCTCTAGAAAGTTTGAAAACCACAAATTAAAAATCTGAGCATAAAGAAGATGCTTTTGAGGCTCAATTAACAGCATAAAATGTAGTGGAATTAATGCTCCACTCTTCACTTATATTACTTTGTGTGGTAAGTGTGTCCCACCCCAAGGGATGACATAAAAATGCATACTGCTCTTAAGTTGAAGATGGCATGATCATTGATGAATGGCTTGTACAAAGCTACACGTGCCTTCTACATGGCACTGGCACCCCACCCAGTCATAAACAACGAGTGGGAAAAGATTTAACAGAAAAGGATTTACTAATTATGGGAGCTGACTTACATACATACATATAACTTAGTATATATTGAGCATAGAAGATATGGGCCATGCATCCCACTAGCACGGTGAGTGAGTGAGTCAACTATTGGGGACGCGTTGAAATGGAAATGAGAGAGATCGGGCACGAGGAAATGAAACTGAAAAACACTATAAATGTGGGAGTTGGATTAGTCACTTCTTAAGTCTCAAAATCACCCAAAGAAGCCCTTGAAAAGATAAGGCTTTTTATACATACTTGTGGGATTGTGGTATTGATTCGTCAAGCATTTTCTTTTTTTTGGTTTCATTCAAGGTTTACGATAGCATTACAAATATTCCTTAGAATAGGGGAAAGTTTAGGAAAAGGCTTATAACAGATGAAGTTCACAGGAGATTCCTTGCCTGTAGCTGCTGTGGAGGAGTTGTCTGTTGATTGGAGAGGCAGACCCTGCAAGAATCACAAGCATGGTGGCATGACCGCGGCTATTTTTGTCCTTGGTCTGTCTCTCTCTTTACAGTCTACACATTGATCTCCTTGTCTTTGATCTCTGTTTTATGCGTACGCATTGATCATGAACATTTCTATAGGACTTACTTGGTTTTGAAGTAAAACTTAACCAATATCAAGTCCACACGGAGTGTCTGCTTCTGGCAGGACATTATAACTCGATTGCAGTATCCCCGATTTGCAACATGTGCCCATTACCATTTTCCTACGTCAAGTACCAGCTTCTTTTGATCAGTCTTATCAGTTCATTAGACAGTACCAAACCCAGCAACAGAATGGAATATGGAAATTTCATTTTAAGTTTGTATTTAAGCATAATATATCTGTCGAGTTTAAAGAGCTCATGGTCACTTTTTGTTTGATTCAGGACTCCAATGCTTTGAAATGATGGCAATAGCAGCTGTTGGGAACAATCTCATAACTTATGTATTCAATGAAATGCACTTCCCACTATCAAAATCTGCAAATATAGTCACGAATTTCGTAGGAACTGTCTTCCTCCTTTCTCTCCTTGGTGGGTTCCTGTCAGATTCTTATCTCGGAAGCTTTTGGACTATGATGATCTTCGGGTTCGTTGAACTCTCTGTAAGTACCTGTTTTCCACCAATCAAGCTTTCAAGCCCAAGAAATTATTCAACTTATAAGCACTTAATTAGATTCTAACTTTTAGTAACGTTACAGGGTTTCATATTACTGTCAGTTCAAGCCCACTTGCCACAGCTGAGGCCACCACGCTGCAGCATGGTCTCGAGCTCTGAGGGAAGTCTCTGCGAAGTGGCCAAGGGCTACAAAGCTTTGATATTCTTTGTGGCACTCTATTTGGTGGCTTTGGGAAGTGGGTGCTTAAAGCCAAACATAATTTCTCATGGAGCAGATCAGTTCAGAAAAGAAGAGTCCAGGAAGCTCTCCACGTACTTTAACACTGCCTACTTTGCCTTTTGCATGGGGGAGCTTATAGCACTTACCCTTCTTGTTTGGCTTCAAACTCACTCTGGCATGGATGTTGGGTTCGGGGTCTCGGCTGCTGTTATGGCGGTTGGATTGATTTTCTTGATTTCGGGTCTGGTTCTTTACAGGAACGAGCCACCTCGAGGAAGCATATTCACTCCAATTGCACAAGTAACACACAAATCTTTATCTTTTTTGTCTTCCATCTAGTAATACACAAATCATCATGAATTTGACCTAATGATTGAAGCTAATAAACCTCTTCAATTCTCAAATTTTGGATTTTGGTAAAATTTGAGATTACATGAGTTTGTATACATTTCCAAATTCTTGCATGTTAAAACAATTTTATACCATTATAATCTTTCTGCGGTTCAGGTTTAATCTGTTGTGCTTTATTTCTATGGACTGATTGAGTTCTGTCTTTTGTTCTTGGATTTTCATTTTTTTTAGACAACTAAAAGTAGTTTCTATGCTTTAATTAGAGGACTAAACAATACAAAGTATTAAGGATTTCCTTTTCTGCTTTGAGTAACCATTAAATCTACATGTTCTTTCTTTCTTTTTTTCCAAAAGGAATTGCTTAGTTTACAAGATAGTGTCTCATTGGATTGGTATGTCATCTTTTAGTTTTACTATTAATCCTTCTGCCTTTTTTGTACGAAACACGTTGTATGAGTTGCCAGGGTCACGAGATCAGCACTGTCCCACGGACCTGCTACTTTGAATAAAATTTGTATGATTAATTGGTCTCTCTTTTCCTGTTCTAATTCTTTAATCTCCTCGACAGGTTTTTGTCGCTGCCATTACTAAAAGAAAGCAAATTTGTCCCTCCAATGCGCAGAAGCTACATGGAAACCACAAAATTATGCCTCAACACGCATCTGCTTCGTCACTTTCTGTCAGCAACCTGCTTCATACTGACAAATTCAGGTGCGGTTATCCGAATAAAGGAAGATAGGGAATAGGAAATATTGCTGTTACAATGTACTTGGAGGCACTATTCTAACTACTGTAAATTCAAATTGTACGGAAGAATAATTTCAACAATCTCTCAAGCCACGACATGGAATTCATATATCCGTATTCAATTTACAACCTTAAATTCTTGTTATTTGCAGATTTCTTGACAAGGCATGCATCGAAATCCAAGATAGATCTCAGGAAAGCGAAGGTCCGTGGAAACTATCCACGGTGGGACAAGTGGAGCAAGTGAAGATCATAATCTCTGTCATCCCTATATTTGCCTGCACAATCATCTTCAACACCATTTTGGCACAGCTTCAAACATTCTCAGTCCAACAAGGAAGTGCAATGAACAGCAAGATCACAAAAAACTTTCACATCCCTCCAGCTTCACTTCAATCCATCCCTTATATTATGCTCATCTTTTTAGTCCCTCTCTATGAAACCCTATTTGTACCATTTGCTCGAAGAATTACAGGAATAGACTCTGGAATCTCTCCACTGCAAAGGATTGGCATCGGACTATTTACTGCAACTTTCTCTATGGTTTCAGCTGCCACAATAGAGAAGAAGAGAAAAATGGAAGCTCTGCAATTCAATACAAACATGTCCATATTTTGGATTGCTCCACAGTTCCTCATCTTTGGCCTCTCAGAGATGTTCACTGCAGTAGGTCTCATAGAGTTCTTTTACAAACAGTCATTGGAGGGCATGCAGTCATTTCTAACAGCCCTAACTTACTGCTCATACTCTTTTGGCTTCTATCTAAGCTCTGTCCTGGTTTCGTTGGTGAACAGAATCACCTCTAGCTCTGATGGTAACGGCTGGCTTAGTGAAAATGACCTCAACAAAGATAGATTAGACCTCTTCTATTGGCTACTAGCTGCCCTAAGTCTCATCAACTTCTTGAATTATCTGTTCTGGGCCAGACGGTATTCTTATAACCCATCCATATCACCTACTTCACCTCATAATTCTCATGGAGAAGACGTGGAAGTCCAAAGCTTCAATGATTCAAAGCTCGTTGAATTCCACAGTAGTGTATCTTGAGCAACAGTATCTTCTAATCATAGTTTCTTCGTCCTTTCCAGCTGTGCCTTGACCTGCATAGTACTATTAGTTATTACGAAAAGTGAAAATCAAGTAGATAGAGATTGGTAGGTTAAGACAATACCCACTTAGGGTACCAACTTTATGTAGATATATGACTATCCTAATGTGGTATGAAGTAGAATGGACATGTAATGTGGATCTTACTTTGGAGGTTATGACATGGTCCATGAGTTGATACTGAAGACATGTAATAAAGGTTAGGTTAAAATCCCATCAACTTCAAGATTCAACGCATCATCCTATGAAGTATCCTCTTTCCGTTCTTCTTGCTTTCTTTCTGTGGAGGCATGATCACATCTAAAGACGGCCTCATCTCTTCTTCTTTTTTTTCCCCCCCTTTTGTTAAAGAGGAAGATGTAAGTGATGGGGTTGGTATTAGTGTGCTTTAGTTGGTTGAACTATTTCTTTTCCCAAGTTGGTTAACACCATCGTTATACTAATTAATACTAAAGAGTATACGATTAATTAGTAGAAGAAAGAATAATTTCAAAGTTGGTTCAAAGGAACCATGACAAGGATGATGATTAAATAGTTAATTTAGAGCATGCTTCCAAAAGCAATCTTCCATAAAGCAAAAGCTAAGCGAAGCAGTTTTTAACAATTGAACTAATTTCAGTCATCCACATCTTCTTCATAAAGAAGCATGTCTAAAACATGTTTATAGGCAGGCCCTTCACTTGTAAGTGCCTAGCTGCACTACTATCCTCCTACCACCGCTCGATATCCATTCTTCTGTGCGCTAAAAAGCCTCAGTGGCCCCTGTTAGTAACAACCTTTGCCGACATAGTCGTGGATTAATCTCCAGAGTCTGAGGACAATATCATAGCCTAAGCACCAATAATGGTTTCAACCTATAACCCTCCTTCCTAATCTAAAATAGCTTCTTGATACTAATCATTGACTAGTGTGCTTTAAGGCCATAAGGGACTTTAGTTATTGATCACCACTTCATAATAAGTTTACAATTACTTCCAAACTCCTATTATTTTTACAATAAAGTCTTTATTTTTACCTGTCTTACATAAAATAAAATATTATATAATTATTTATAGAATCAATTGATCATTTTAGACTCGCTAACTTAAAACCAATACAAAAAGGAAAAAAAAAACATCATGTCCTAAAAAGACAAAACCACTAATACAAAAATTTATTAAACTAAATTTTAAAATATATTCTAATTAAATATAGATTAAGGAGAAATGGTGACCATTTGAGTTTCCATTAAGTAAACCCTAAAATATATATGCAATAGCCCACATGCACTTCAGATAAGCCATTTCACAAATTAACGATTCCAAGTTAAGGAACTGGTTCGACCAGATAATGTTTTGAATTGTTTACAAATTAACGTTTTGAATTACAAAATTGAATTCTAAAATGGTTCTCAATTGTGAGCATGAAATTTCACTTTTTGAGCACATAACAAGATTCAAATTCATTGTGGAAGTTTATAAATTGGCCCAAACTTCTAACTTGAAGAGGGAATTTGGATGGCATAAATAGAGTTAAGAACACGGTGATGTTCATGGGCTGAATTTGGAGTTCAGAAATTCCAAATTCTAAATGGGCTGGCTGATGACGAAAGTATTCACATCAGCAAATGTCATGGAGTCCAAACCCTAGCTCCATTCTGTACACCATTGGATTATGGATTGGATTTGAAGCTCTCTTGAACCCCAAGTTAAATCTTATCCACTTATATAAAATTTAAGTAAATATGTCTTTAAAAGTAAATGCCAAAAGAGTATAAATGACACAAAAGATCAGGTGTGGGATGATGCAGGAGATAAACCCATTACTGTTTTATGTAGCTGGCAAAGAAAAGAGTGAAATGGACATGAAAACAAAAGCTGAACAAGTGTACATATTTACATAGGATACACGTAAATGTGTGTTTAAAAGTAAATGCCAAAAGACTATAAATGACACATCCGGTGTCGCATGATGCAGGAGATATAAAACCATTATTGTTTTACATAGCTGGCAGAAGAAAAGAGTGAGATGGATATGATAACCAAAGCTGAACAAGTGTACTACTTCCAGTCTGTCACACCCACACGTTACTGTACGACTCCCACTTTTGGAAAACACGAAAGAAGAGGATATTATAGATGCAGAATGCTCCTGACAGAGAAAGTGGAATGAGCCCCACAAGATACATCGATATTCAATTCAGTCATCATTCTACGACTTGCTGAGAAATAATGTACATTTTTCTGCTGAGTTACATGTCCAAGTAAGCATATCTTCCGGTGATAGTTTGAAACACAATTTAAAGAATTGGTGAGCTTCATTATTCATATCAATTTTACGGCTTTAGAAATTTCTTGTTTTCAATCCATCCTTGTAATTAGTAGAGTAAGGTTACTCTTTCGTGGCTGCAAAATTACACATTCAAATCGATTAGCTGAATTATAAATATTTGATTATATAAAGGCTTCGTCTGGTAAACAACCAATAAGTTTTTTTTTAGCTGATTGGTTGATTTAATTTTCAAACAGCTATAAAAGTTGTTTGATGACTAGCTTTTTAAAGGGCTTATTTAAAATAAACAGCCAAATACGAAAACACTTATATGAAGAAGTGTTTTCAACAATCAGCTAAAATTTTAGGTATTAAAAGTCAATTATACCTTTTATGTAGTTATAGGTTAGAAATAAAATGTTGCCCTTAAATAAAAATAAAAATAGAAAGAGTTGCATAAATTTTTTATTGATAATAAAACAGTATAGATATACATGACTTTTCTAAAATTTAAATTCTTATAAGAATATTCAACAAAATATTAAGATATATAATATTCATATCCTTTTAATTTTTTTAAGTTCATGTCCTTATAAGTTATTTTATACATAAACAGGTGATATTAAACAACTAATTTTACCAAACATCTCTAACAAACAGTTAATGCAATCTCCTGATCAAATCAACTGATAGAATCAACTATCAACTAAAAGCTGATAGAATCAACTATCAACTAATGCAATCAGCTAATTGCTAAATAGAGCCAAAGTTTTTAAAAACTTTATGCAATTTGTACAATCACAAGTTAGATAGCGTGTAAAAGGTGACATAAAAAGATCATTTTCCTCTTACATTTATGGATCAAATAATCAAAAGGGTGACTGCCTGTATATTCTATTATTTCCTCGACTGATATTTTGGATATAACAAAATTTTTATAAGGTTTAAGAGAAAACGACTTTTACATATTTGATAGAACATTAGCTTATAGGCTTGCCTTTTTAGTTATGTAACACATCGTCAACTTTTTAAAGATGTATAATGTCTATTTTTGTAGATACGATTAAGGACATAACGGAGATGGATTAAAGATCTTATGTCCAACCACCTAAATTAAGCTGTTTTGTATCAGTAGGTTCGTTGAGGTAATCAGATAATTAATCCCAATTAATTACGGACTGTGAGTGGGGTTGGGCAGTTACGATGTTTGAGTTGGTTGATATTTTGCTGTCTGGTCCAACAAGTTGGAGACAGCTGCCTCTGCCATAGTCAGTTAATCTTTCGCTTTTCTGTTTTCCACTTTTCTGTTTTTCAGTATATTTTTGCCTGTAATACTGACTCTTGATAGAAAAAGCTAAAGGCTTGCTCGTGCTTGACCTGCTCCCACTCCTTTTGCCCCCCTTTATTTCTTTATTTTCTCTATTGCCATCCATCGGGGCTTCCGCTAGTGCTACGTTCTGTTAACAGAGTTGCAACTTGCAATTCTTACACTAATCATGAAAGTACAGCTCTATCAGCAGTTCTATAAAATAAATCTCGAATTAATCATGAAAGTACAGCTCTATCAGCAGTTCTATAAAATAAATCTCGAATTGGTGTCACTTATTTTGATTGTCTATTTAATGGGTACCTTATCATTTCCTCAGAAGACCTATTAGGAATCTGTTTTTCTATATTAGTTTTGTAATCGGTGTAATCATTTTCCCTTTATTTTAAGTTACTGCTAATTAAATATATATTATTTAATTACTTAATAATCATATTTTTAATAAAATTATGATTATTTTAATTTCATAATATATATTTAATTAATTAAAATTAACTATTAGTAATGATATGCATAATTTTTTTAAACTTTGTAAGTATTAATTAATATAAATTTTCTTCAAAAAATATATATTTCAAATAAAATTTTATTAATAATTAAAACTTTAACTTATGAATAAAAATGTTAATTTTCAAATTATTTGTTTAAATAAAATAAAATAATTTCATTAATAATTTGTTA
>JAOTIZ010000201.1:5145493-5162121 GCA_027123425.1 Erythroxylum panamense
GAAGTAGTATTCTGTGCTCAATTTCCATCCAGAAATTGAAATTCTTAGAGACTAAATTAAAATTTAATTTCTTCAGAGCCAACTCTTTGGAGTAATGATTAAAAAATCTAATCAGTTTAGCCAGTTCAATCGTAAAAAATTTAAATAATCTATTCGACTTTAATAACTTTTCTTATTAAAAATTAATCAATTTATTAATTAATCGGTCAATTTTTTTAAAGTAATAAATTCTTATAAACTAAAATAAATCAATTAATTTTCATTTAACATCTTTTTAGTTAAACTTCAAATTTTTCAATGAATAAGAATAATTTCTTTCAATTATATTTTAAATTCTTTAATTTTATTTAACATTCAACCGACGTTATGACAGTTTAATACTGAATAAATCTTTTAAACTTTAAATTTCTTGTCTTTTCGATTTAACTTTTTGTCTTATTTTTAAAATATTACTTTAGAGAGTCATCAATTAACAATTGAAGTACCGTTGCTAACAGTATTAAAATGTCGTTATTGCCGAAATCATGCCCTTTAAAAATACATTTTAAACAAAAGCCACTTAAATATATTAAAACACGCACACATAAATACAAGCCCACGGTTTTCTTGGTCTCACGGTTTTCTTGTGTCTTTTGTTTGATACGCTGACCTCACGACATCCATGCATACAGATACTAGATCACAAAAATTATATCACACACTTATGGCTACATTCAAGAATACAGATTAGGAGCGAACACAAGATAAAGTTTATTTAGGTAATATCCATTTAATTTTATATCATATTAAGGTCACCAATGTGAATTGCTCCATGATCGTAAATAATTAATAGTGTTTATATTATATATATGTGTGTCAAACATGATTGTAGCTTGCAATTTTTTGTTGTTGATTACATTAGGTATCCCAGCTTAGCTGGACTAATCCTAATCCCCTAAGACCCCACCTCAAGAGCCCTAAAGGGAGTAAACCTAGAAACCCCAAGATCCCTTAAGTTCTTACGTCGCCTGTACACGTCTTCGCACAAGGAGTCTTCACATACTTGATTGTTTAGTTGATGATTGATCGCTGGCCTCCCCTTGCTCAACATCAGGTTCCCATTAGCCCCCAGGTTTCCTAGTAGTTCTAACTCTCACACTGCCGCTGGAAGCGAGACGCCCGTAATTGATCCGATCAAGGAGCTATGCTCAGGAGGCTAAAGGATCATTAATAGAAATAATGCTTATTTCTCCGCCTTTGGCGTGACTCGAGCTCAAAACCTTCTGAAAGAGAGAGCCTTAAGTGAGTTGACACATGAAGATTTGAATGGTAACTATCAAATGGTTACAACTTATAGTGATGGTGGTTGGTACATAGAGTGAAGTTTGGTTGCAATGAATATCCATTTGACATTAAACCCAAGGCAAAATTTAATATGTTTAATAATGCATGATTCGTAATTGTCGCCATCCACAATTTAGATTGTTTTATATTTTATGTTATTGTTCCTCCTCTTTTTTGTTTTCTCTTTTCGTTGGCCTTATCCATTCCACTTGATCAACAGTTCGTGTTTTGCAAGCCACTTGAACTGTGTAGAAACCACAGAAATTGGTCAAAATATCTTTATTCATATCATCAATCTAGCACCTTTCTTTGTCAAACTTTAGAAATTCAATTTTTAGACTCTCGTTAGGTAGATAGGATTGAAAGATCGCTGGTCATTCTATTTAAGAGAATCAGCTCTTTGATAGCTGAGTGGGATCAATTAATTAGTTGATGGATATACATATCTCTATTTAATTATATAATTTATCTATAAATATTAATATTTTAAAAGCTAGACTAAAAGTTAAATCGGTAAGACAAACAATTTAAGAGTTAAAAGATTCAACCGGTATTAGACAGGTATAAATCAACTAAAGATTGTATAAAATTAAAGAATTTGAAATATGATTAAAAACGATTGCTCTTACTTATTAAAATATTTAAAGTTTAATTACAAAAGAATTTATTAAATAAAAATTAATTGATTTATTTTAGTTTATAAGAGTTTATTAATTTATAAAAATTAATCGATTAATTAATAAACTAATAAATTTTTATCATTAAGAGTTACTAAAGTAAATCGAGCCAAAAGTTTAAAAACCGAATCAAAAAATTAAACGGTTCAAAATTTTTAAGTTTAAACTGACCGAATCGGTTGAATTTTGTAATCATTGATAAATTTATTTTCCATTTTCTTTTCTACCATTTTACTTGCAAAATTGTACTACTTTCTATATTACCATGTTTGACTTGAGTTCTGATTGATAATCTTGAAAGCTAAAGTTCAAAGTTTGGCCATATAGAGTTGAATGCCTAGCTTCTGCTTTTATAACACTAGTCATAGTCTGCGAATGGCGGCATTTGAGTTTTAAACAGGAAAAGCATCTTTAGTACTACTTTTTTTTCATCTTCCAAAATTTCGAGCTGCCATTATGAAAATGTTGGCTGGCGTTCATATTCCTTTATTATTAATCTACGAAGCTCACGGTCAAGGAAAATGGTACTAACAAAAAGAGCTACTTTGATATAATACATGCATACAACTGATTTCACTAATTAGAGATATATATAGCACTCGATGGATGGTTATGTTGCTACAGAAACTAATTAATTGAATTAGTCTATGCAAGGGCTTACATATCCTTCAGGAGCTCCCTTTAGGCGTTCAGGAACTTCTTCATCAAGATGCGCTAGGCGCAGTGTAGCCTGAGCACTCATGTAGTCTATTTTTTTCCTCTTGTATGCAAAAAAAATAAAATCTTACACTATATTATCTTAATTTCTTGTGTTTATATGGAGTTAATTGCTTTTTGGTGACTTAGTTTACTTAATGATGACTTATCGACAAGCTTGTAGATATGCATGTATGACTACTTTTCTTACATGATTGGTATGCATGCATCTTGTCAATCAGCCAAAATGACCCATTGGATCTTAGACCTTTCTCGTCTCAAATTTTGGCTTTTCTCTTGACATTAGTCGTCTTGCTCATTCATTGAAACTTCACATATAACACGCAAATAAAACCCTAAGCCACCGTGCTCAGGTGAAGAGAGTTTAACCCAATCATTGGATATGTGCTCAGAGGTTTATCACACAAAGGAAATAAAACTCATGGAAAAAGTATATTACAATCCAAAATATAATAAAATAAAATCTTAACAACAACTCTTTTCACAACTCTTGGCTTCTTCTCTTTTATAGCTATTTGACCTCTTTTCTTAAATGATTTTTTAGTATTATTTTTAAACTTTTATATCAATATCAAAATTCTTAATTTTTCAATCAAATTTTAATCATTTCAAAATATAATTCATTAGTCCAGCAATTTTGTTTCGATGAAAAAAGATAATTTGTAGTAACAAGATATTTTCTTTTGAATTACACATTATTTTTAATTAAATCAATATCTTATTGTTAAATTAAAATTTTAGAAATTGAAGCTCAAATAAACATTGGAATTAATACAAAAAAACTGAATTTGACACTAAATTAACTGTTAACCCTTTACTATATATTTTAGTTTTTGTAAATGTTATTATTATTATTGAGATAGCCTCTTTATCATATAGGAATAAGACTGTGTATTATTGACCTCTTTATCATATAGGAATAAGATTGTGTATTATTGAACCTCTCTAAATTTTATATTATGGTGATAATTTCACTTGAAGTTACTGTTATAACTCTTACTAGTTACTACTGTTATTTTGCTTTGCTTAATTGATTTGAATTGTGTAGCAAGAAGACAAGTTAAAAACAACTCAAGCATGCATGATGCATCCCACTTCATAAAAGAAGCTAATTTTGTACAGACAGTTTGACCGTTGACCTCCCGCGTGATTTTATCTCTCTGTTTCCCTCCGTTGGCGTTTTCATATTCTTCCCCTCCGTTCCGTTTTTGCCACTACGGGCTTCCGCTCTCTCCTTCCTGTTTCTGTCCAGTAACGTCGTCAATATGACACGTACTTAAGGGTAAAACCGTCATTTAGTTTTCCCTCTTAAAATAATTGAAAGTACAGCTATGGACGACATAATAATACCACAAACACCAGGCCCACCTTCACAGAAGCGCGTGTACTCTCTTACTGCAGGGATAATGTCCGGAGGAATGATTCAAGTTTGTGGATCACGCAAAATCATGGCGCGTGAGACAATGATGTGTCCCAGAATGTAAAAGAAAGATGTGGGGTTTAACTGTGTTTGTATATATAATTTATGTCCGTATTGTGAGAGGGCCTTCTTTTGCTCTTAGCTTTTGCTTTCTCTTCCCTCTCTTTTACATGTCTCTGACCTAATTGTCTCTCTCTGATCATCAATATCATCACCACCATCAAAATTCACCTCTCAATCAAAGAGAAGATCCCTCTAACTGTATTGGGTCTTTCTCATCTTTGTCATCTAATTCTCAGATCTATCTATATATCCAAGTAGCTTACTTTCGTGCTAGAAATAGCTAGCTTGCTAGGTCTTTGGGCTGTATCTGACACATACACTCGAAAGTTTTGTTGGTGCTGACTTTGGCTTGAAGAAGGTTTCGGAGAAGAGAAAGGGAACAAGTTTTAAGATGACTCCAGCAAATTTGGCAGGACAGTTTGGTGACACAACTTACACTAAGGTGTTTGTTGGAGGGTTGGCTTGGGAAACCCAGAAAGAGACCATGAAGAAGTACTTTGAACAGTTCGGTGAGATCTTGGAAGCTGTTGTCATTACCGATAAGGCCACTGGCAGATCCAAAGGCTATGGATTTGTATGCAATTTCTTGCAATTTTGTTTTATTTAGTAGCAAGCAATGATCTCTGGTTCTTTTTTGCTCATGTTATTTTCTCGTATCTATTACCACTAGATCTTGGTGGGTTAGAAAGATCCATAACAGAACTTGCATGAAAACTATGAAATTCAGTACAGAATCATAACAATTTGTATATCACTCGCTTTCACGCTTTGTTGTGTGTGCTTTCTTGTCATGGTTGTTAATTTTGGGGAAATGTGTTCTTTGCTATCAGGTAACTTTTAGGGAACCAGAAGCCGCCATGAGGGCATGTGTTGATGCTGCTCCGGTGATAGATGGTAGAAGGGCAAATTGCAATCTTGCATCTTTAGGTGTTCAGAGATCTAAACCCTCTACTCCAAAGCATGGTATATATATAAACTCATTTTTCTTTACTTTCTTTTGTTCAATCTCTACATTATTTCTTGCTATTGAAGTTCTTATCCAATAACTTAAAAACAAGTTTTGGACTTATAGCTAGCACAATTCAGATCTATAAGATGTTCTGAAATGTACAAGTTATTCAGAAAAAGATCATCGCTTTCACTGTGTAAAGATGCTTTTTATTTTACTTCTCATAATCCAACTACTAATTTCTGATTCATCAAGCCATGTTTAGAGTTAGCGGATATTCGGAGATAATAAAAAGCAAGATTTTTACCCTAAGAAGATGATAGTGGACCAGAAATATTCTGTTTTGAACAAAACATATTCACAGTCAAAAACCGAAATGCAGCATGAATATTCCTCCTTATTGGGAAAGTTCTCTTTTCTTTTTCTTGTTCGGAGTTTTTGAGAATACGTGCACAGTAATGCACTAAATCGGCGCAACTATCAAATGGATAACTTCTCCTTCCATTGCAGTCAAAATCAGTATAGTTTTTACGATAAATGAGATAACAATTTATTAAACTCCAGTTAAAAGATTGAGACATATCTTCATCATGCATCTCATAAACTATATACCACTGAATGCTATTGCATGCGTCGTATTCTTTTCTTTTGGTATCAGAAATTTATATAAATCTCTCGTCACAACCCTAATAAATGATGTTTCTTTCTTGTTATGAAAACAAAAAAGTAGAGGTTACGAGGGTAATGATTAAAAAAAAATGGATGTGTTGTGGGTGAAGGAGCAACCGCAGGAGGCAGGAACTTGAGGGTAATGAACTCATATCAGACAGGATTTGGAGGAGGAGTGGGAACAGCTTTTCCTACACCAGCATCCTTCCCTCATTATGCCATCCAACAAGGCATTCCTTACAATGTCTATGGGTATTCACTTCTTTTCTTTTTCTTTTCCTATATAAATATGGGATAATACTGCATGCACGTGCATTTGCCAACTCACGCATACCCAACCCATCAAACTAGGGTTGTCAACCACGCACGCCTCACTGATCTGTCACCCCACTTCTTCCACATCTTCTCTCTCTCTCTCTTAAAGTGAAGCTGAATAGGAACCATTCACTTGTTTATTCTTTTTCCATCATCATGGACTCACTGTGTCTATGCACATGCTAATTCCTTCCTCTCTCTCTCTAAAGACAGACACACATGTCCATGGCGGACTTTGTTCAACTACAAGATGTCGACCATCTAAATTACGCATCATATCATACGCATAATGCATTTGGCCCAATACAGACATAATCACGTGCCCGTCATGTCTGTCAAGCTCTCTCTCTCTCTCTCTCTCTCTCATGAATGTGACCATATATGATTTTCCATGCATGCAAGCTTGTGCCTTTTCCATTAAGGTTTACTAGCTAATTATTCTATTTTTCTCATCATTTTCTGTGTTGATACTGACAAACATGACATGGGCCTCATATTCTCTTGTTTTCTTCAAATTTTAAGGTAGATGGTAAAAAAAGTTGATAGTAAGTTTGTTTTACTTATACGAGCATTTACATGAATCGTTCATTTCTGGGATTAGCTCCATTTTTAGTAGCACCCGTTTTGTCTTTTACTATACTTATTTTAGAAGATTCAAAACACTAATCATTTTGCTTTTTGGAAATTTTCATGTCTGCAGGTACTCTTCATACTCTCCAGACTACAGTTACCCGACGGTTTGTACAAATTTCTCCTTTTTGCTTTTGGCACACTACATCTTAGGATTCGTTTTGAAGCATATCATACATGGCTATGCTTTTTTGTAGACACTGACTTTTCACCTTTCTTTTCACTCTTCAAAGATTCTTTTTTTCTCCTTTTCCAAACAGTTTTCGCATAAAGCAACTAATCAGGTTTAACTGATCATAAGCAAAAATCCTTGATAATCATATAATCAATATGTTCAACAGTATATTAATCCATACACGTCAAGAAATATAATGTCTACAGACGAAAACTCCTCCTTCTTTCTTCTTCTTCTTCTTCTTATCCTCTATGGCATCACCATTGATTCAAGGAGCAAAGCTAAACTCTGCCAAGGCAACAACCAACTTGTTTATGACATAGAATGGTAATTAAGGTAATTGATTTTTCGCAAGTTCTTATCCTGCATTACCAGGCAATTCAATAGAATTATCAATTACCCTCATTTAATCTCATTCTAAAAAAATCAATTTGTGAGGATAATTAAATTTGTAAAATAACTTTTCTTTACCATTATTTATCTAACAATCTACATGTGATAACTATGGAATAATGAATACCTCAATACCCGTCGAGTTTAACCAATTTTTGCACTTATTTATGCACTCAATATTCTGCAATTTATCCCCATTGTCTTCACATCAACCTTTCGACATCTTTAATGCCAGTCACAAGATTACTCTTTAAAGCTTTGCATTTAGCTATTACCATCAGTTACCAATAAAATTATTAACCAGAGAGGGATCCAATTTGAGTTTTTTTTTTAAATCTGTAAAGAGTAAAGAGTACTGACACAAATGGTGGAAAAGCAAGCTAACAGCTGGTGGTCTATACTACTAAGTTTGACTCGTTTATTAATTCGATCATATTGGTGGTGGTCCATTCTGTTCACATACATACAGGTTTCATAGACATAGGGGAAGTAACATATTCCATATACATATGCATTCTCTTAAATGCAATCTCTTAATTAAACTGCAAGTGTTAGTTACTCACACTTACGTATTCAATGTGAATTTAACCATGTTGCAGAGCTACTACAGCGTGTATGGAGGAGCAGCTGCACAGTATCAATTGTATGGGACTGGACCCGGCGGAATGATGACTGGCGCTGCAGCTGCTTATTACCCTTATCTTCAGTTCGGTGAAGGAAGCGGAGGAGCCACAAGCTATGCTTCTGGACAGAGCTATGGAGTCCAGTATCCACACCAACTATTTCAGTACTCCCCCATTAACTCAACTGGCGGCTACCCTCAGCATTATGGAACACCCATGTCTCTTGCACCAACTGCAGCTTTACCATCAGGTAAATTTTTACTATTCTTTGCTTTTCTTTTTTCCTTTCAAAAAGTATTTCAAGTTACACAAAGTAACGGTCTCCTCTTCTAGCATCATAAATAGGTAGCTTTAATTAATAATGTTTTTACATGTGTTAACCTTACTCTTAGGTTGTTTTGTAGTGGAAAGAGTACTAATATCTTTGACAGTGTGTTTTGCTGTCCCACAGGCGTGACAATGGCCCTTCATGCCCCACCAATTCCTCATCGCTAGAGAAACTATCAAGTCTAGCCAATCGTATGTATACTTCCTTCAGCACCTTCCTTTTGAGGTCTCGACAACCTTCGGCCTAACCATGGTTAATCTCTTCCTAACCTGAGCCCATGCTTGGTTCTTGGGCTTTCTGCACACATACATGCCCTCCATAGGGGTCATAAACGACCACTCCCCGAGAATTGGGGAGAATCATGCATTTTTTTTTCTCGTGCATATCTTTTCATCAAAACGGTTCCATGAAAAGAACCAGATAAATCACTTGTATTGTATGTATAATCACCAACTCAAAGCTATTGAGTTAGCTTGGTTGGGAAAAAGTTTTTTTTTTCCTGTGGCCCTGGAAAGGCTAAGTGAAAAAAAAAACGTTTTGTAAATTTTTGCCTAGGGAAGGCTAATCAACTCAAAAATGATTTGCGAAAATGTACATTTCAACAAGAAAACTTTCAGTTTCAGTACTTGTTTTTAAATGGCTAATCCCTCCAAAAAAGGCTAATCAATCACCTCATCGAGAGGAAGTTTTTAGGGGAAAAATAACATTGGGCACTTGGAATGTCCAATGTTCTTTTTGTGCATTAACATCTGGCTAGCTAGTCTTAGGGTTATAGAACTAGAACCATGCAGTCATGTTTCTTTAAAATGCTTTTCAGTTACTTTTTGTTTTTTAACTTCTGAAAATCTTGATGTGTTTTGACTAGAAATCTCCCCTTAGGTCAAGGGAAGAAATCTTACCACTTCTTTGTTTTTCTCTCATAAATCACTTGTAAATTTCGTTCTGGCTAAACATGGAAGTTTTAGCCGAATTTAGAATACAATTAGGAGGGGTAGTGTTCGTAGCTTGCATTGAGCATTTTTTAGTTAAATATCAAGCTAAGAGCTCCATGAATGGATATGGAGGTCATAGCACATGCATGCAAACCCTAGGGACATATTTTGGTTCCCACTGGGTTCTTCTCCACTAACCCACCAACCATGGTTAGGTCGTAGGTACTCATCCTCATTAGTCCCTTCTCTTCTCCAATCTCTTCCAAATTTCTATCTCTACTCTCTGTCTTGGACGTTTGCTGGAGATAAACTGAAGATAATCATTATATGTATAAGGCTATAAGCCTATGTGTTTGGTTTGTAATTAGGACGCTTCGTACGTAGGTTACTTCAATATTCATTCTCCAACTACGGTTTGTTGGAAAATGGATATCCTACTTACTTCTATGCTTTAATTTGGACTTCCATGCTCACTTACTTGCACTAATGCTTTGTCTATGGATGACAAAGCAACTTTATTTTAATTTTCCGAAATTTTGTATTGCCTTCTTTTGTTGTTTATTTTTTTCTTCCTAACATAAAATAATAATAATCATTGTCAACGATTCATGAGAATCAAAATCTCGAAGCTACATAGCATATGAAACCAAGAAATATCACCCAACGGCAAGATAATTTCAATAATCGACTTTCCCTTAAAATTATGTTCTTTTGATGTGATTGAAATTTTTCACGAAAGTTTTTTCGTAGATTGGAAATTGCATATCAAATCTAGTACCCTGGGCTCAGGCTAAGGTGAATTTGGTAAGAATAAATGGAAGTGAAGTTGGAGACTGTTAAAGAAGGTATTCAGGGCAGGCGATATTTGAAATTCCATACATCAAGGTGGCTTCTTACCCCTCAAAATATTCGTAGGTGAATAGTTGTATCGATCTCATACTTTATTATGAGTTGATACTATGACTACTTACCCTTCTATGTCTACCTATATAATATAGCAAATGCATGATAAGTTCATACTATAAATCCTTTGAAGATTGAGTACTTGATCATCTAATATCTATCTATATAAGATAGCAAAGTACAAGTAGTGTTAGATTTGCATATTCAACCATGTAGAAATGCATATGAACTCTCAATAATAGGATTTGATATAATTTATAGTTTAGATGAGTTCTATTTAACTAAATAAAAAACTAAAAAGAGATGAACAAAACCTAGTGTCAAATGGATGGTAATTGTTAGACCTTTAAGTTCAAGTTATAGAATTGTTGACAACCTTTGGTTAATGCTTAGCACTCAAGTTAACATAAAGTTGACATGTTGATAATGAAACAAAACAAAGATCTGCAAGTAGGCAAGATAAAGCAAATATTATTGATGAAAGTTTGAGAATAGGCGAGCGTTGGTACGTAATGATGCACATTGGCAAAAAGCAAAAATCTTTAATAAGAGGTAAGATTTGAATGTGAGACTGAATATGAAAGGTACAACTGAGTCTTATTAAGTATGTGAATTCGTGAAGACATTTAACTTCAACGAGGAGGTTAAAAGGTATGTAAATATGTAAAGTTTATTTATAAGATGGCTCAAATTATTACTAACATAGTTTATAGAGCAATGAGATTGCACTACAAACGTGTTTGGATGAAGCATGCACAAATATGATTTAGGATGGATAAACCCAAAGCTCAACAAGTTACTTGGTTTCAAGATACAATAATATGACAACATATGATAAGAACATGCAAGTACTGACCCAAAAAAGCAAGAGCACTATCTAATAAAGTGGGAATACTTCTTCAAGTAGTGGAAAAGTGGGCTGGGGTGATATGACAATGGATTGACATTTTCCAAATACTTATCTTATGTAAAAAAGAGGAGTTAGTAGTCTAAACTAGAAAATTCCCTGTTAACTTGGTGGAGTTAGTGGAAGAAGTGACAATTCCCTACTAATTTAGTGGGTTAATGTAGAAAATGAGTAGTTTTAACTTACTTGATACTTAACTTCTTATAAGCTTATATAAAGGCATCATTTGTAGTTCATTTGGAGGTAACATTGCACATTCAATTATCTAGCACAATGTTGAGAACTTTAAGAGAAAGTTCTTATGAGAACTTCAAGTAGGGAGTTTTTAAGTGATATTGTTTTCTTCAAGTTAGAAGCAAACTGAATTGCTTGTATTGCTTATTTATAAAAAGATCAAAATGGATGGCTTTGTCATATCTCTCTTGTTTGTTTATTTGATTGATTTGTACAAAAAATTATATATTAAAAATATGAGTAAAGCACCTAAATACGAGTAACGTAAAGTGTTTAAACATAAACAGGATTATTGATTATAATCTTAAGAAAAGGTTGAGTTAAGCTTTGAAGGACTTATACTTAACTATTGCAAAACGACTTTGGTAAATTTACTTTAATTCTTTTGCGCTAAAAAATGTTCCTATGTAACTAGTATCAGAGTTAATTGGTTAACCATGGTACCAAAACTTCAATAGGACAATTGGGATTAGAGCTTGGTGAGGAGTTCTTCATTGTTGGTGAACAATGAATGACATAAGTAATCTTACAAAAATAATTACTAGAATAGAGGCAACCATTGGTCCTATAGCTCTAACAAAAGAGAGTGTAGTTCCTTTCTTATAGAGATAAAAAGAGCACTCAATGAATAACTAAAATCTTACGAAGAGAAGAGATATGACTTGTTGATACTTAAACGTGCTATGTTTAAGCAAGAATTGAAAGAATTGAAAGTCCAATTAGGGAGAAATTTGGTGAAAGTGTGATTCACTTCAAGTTTTCAATTGCAAACAAAGTGTCAAGGTTCTTGAAAATTTTCTGTAAGACATGGAACAATACTTTATAGTGATAAAATGTATCCCATTCAGAGAAGGTGTCGATTACGATGAAGTACATGAATCTCTAATACTATCAATGCAAGTAGATCTCCTATCGATACTTAAGAGAAGATAAAAAAGGAGATAATATATCAATGCCTCCCTGACAACGCTTATGACTCATGAGTGAAGCTTTACAATAGTTAAAGCAAGATGACTTAGTGCATGTGTATATGAGAAAATCCACATATTTAATGTGGGATATGCAAAGCATGTTAGAGAAGGACATGTTCAACTTTATAAGTGGTTTATAATGGTGAACACAGATAGAGTTTTAGAGACAAAACATGAAAGACCTCCCTATCATAATAGCAATTACAAACGTCTTGGTGGATCTATAAAATGCCACCACCCGTTTAAATCAACAAAGAGAGAAAGGATAATAGTGGAACTTAGAATGTTTTGGAAAAAGGTAATGAGAAGATATGTAAAACTTCTCACTATAAGTCAAAGAAATAATCAAAATTGAATATTGCTTTTTTCATTTATGAAGGGCCAAATTTTACTGATGAATGCCTAAAAAGATTAAGGAAAAGAAGTTGAAGAATCAACAGAAGAAGTCTACCCTAACAAATATTCAAATATTGGGCACAATGGGCTTTATAAATGAATGTCTAAAGAAATATAAAACTGATGTAACTTTTGGCTAAAGAGTCTTTAAGAGAATCATATGTAAAGGAGTTTCCATGGATTATATTGACGAGGACGTTGGGTTTTTCTAATGGAGGTGGCTTATTAGACAGAAATTTTTTGGCTAAGGTGTAACATCCCGTTCTTATACTAAGGGTTAGAGCCCTAGATTTCAACAATTGAGAAAATAGCAATGAGAGATTCGAAAATACATTTCATACTCATGCATAATGTTAGCATACACACATGTGAATATTGATTTTTACACATTAAAATGAATGTACATGCATTCATTGACATTCCGGGTATAATTGATTTTGTTAATGTGATATTAGTGATAATTGTGATTTATTTGCATTGAAATCCAAATTGGAGAATATAAATTGTTGATTTAGAATTTTTGAAAAATTTTCAAAATTGTTGGATATTATTGTACTAGGAAAAAGGCCACTTGGCACGTAAATTGATAAATGGAAAATATAAATGAGTTTAATGATATTGAAGAAAATTTGGGGAGGACTTTAGAAATTGTGGGTTATTGATATTGTAAATTTAGAGATAATTGGAATAAAAAGATGGGAGTTATGAGACTAGTTCAATAATAACTGGTTTGTTGGGAAACTAGATAAGGACTATAGAAATTGGACAAGTGTCCAAGTCTAAAGTCACGTTTTTCTTAGCTTTAAAAGATCAAGTACAGTACTCTTGTCTTTATTTTCTTCGTAACTTTCTTCTTCACATTTCTTCATTTACACAGAGTTTTGTATCAAATCTCCATCAGAGTTAAATATTGTTTTTTTCCTACTTTTTCCTACTCCCAACTTCGGTTTTCTTTCTTTTGCCTCAAGAAAAACTGAAACTTGTTAACCTTTACAATGGTGTACGTGGGTGCATGAGAGTTAAGGTTTTTGGAGATTTTGAAGCTGGTAGAGCTTTAAACAAGTAAGTTTGTTATGGTTCTTTTTTTTTTCTATATAAGATGAAGCGTGCATCATGTTAGCTCACTGTTAAATGGTTAGGAAATAGGGATATACATATTTGCTGAAAAGTGAGTGAGGAAATTTAGTCATATATATATTTGCTGAAAGGTGAGTGAGGAAATTTTAGGTATGTCTTATGTGTTGTTCTGCATATTTGATTATCAATATATTATAAGATGTTGTTAAAATAATTTTTGAGTTAGAAAAATCATTGAAAGCGTGAATCGGGAGAGTGCAGAAAATTATGAAAAGTTGATATGTGTATACTCTGTTTTCATAGTTTTTATGTAAAATTTTGGGTATTTTTAGAAATGAACAAAAACAAGTTTAGAGTTATGGAAAAAATGTTAGCTGATGTCTGGATATGAGAAAGATAGATATTAGAGAAGAAATTGAAGAATGAGCAGAAAATGAAAATGCAAAAACATGACAATGAAGGAATGCAAAAAACGTAAAATATATACGTGGATGTGATTTTCTATTTTTGATTGATGACTATGAAAAATGATTGAGCCCGGAACTTTTTGTGAATGTTTAGAATGTAATGGAAGTCAAAAATGGAGGTTTAAATAAGTTAGAAATCGTTTAAGTGAAAGAAAAGAAGAAGAAGAGAAGAAGAGAAAACAACAGAGTTAGTAAGAAGCACAATCGTGGATTCCCTTTAAAGTCAGAAGACTCATGATCATGTTGGAGCATGATCGTAACTTCGAATGAAAACTCGAGCACGATCGCAACATCGGGTCAAAACTCACAATCGTGGCTGGAGAAAATTGAACATCCTTTAGTACTTTGGCCGTATCTTGCTCTCCTGACCTCCAAATGACATGGAACTTGAACTATTAGACTCGTAACACACTAATATACATCCAAAAGTTATAGCAATCTAAAATTATTTGAGAGAGATCGAGTGGCAAATGTAGGACATGTCTGATGGAGTGCGCATGGGTGTGAGTTTTTGTTACACACCCGTGACTCATTTTTGTTGGTATGCATGGGCATGGGTTTTTCTTGCACACCCATGACTCTTACACAGCCGTGAGTTTATGTTGTACAGCTGTGACTTAATTAATTTAGTGGGTTTATTGGTTTTAAGTTGAAAATGTTGACTATGCTGGAATATGATAATTGGGAAGATTTCATGGAGTAGGCTTCAGTATTTTGACAATATCTTGTTCTATAGTTATCCAAATAGAATGATTTTTTATTTGGAGTAAACTAGAGACATAGGACTATAAATTGTATGGGTAAATCAAATTCTAATTTAGTTTCTAAGACTTTTAATTTCTGGATGGAAGTTGAGTATGGTGTATTGTTTCAAGATGAGAACAGTCCGAAAATATTTGGAGAATCACTTTCAAAATATTGAACCAAATCAAATGATTTTGGTATCATTAGAAACTTAAGACAATGGAAACACTTTTTTAGAAGAAAGTGTTTCTAAATTACTTCATTTGTATTGCCTAATTGATCATGGAAAATAGACTTGAAGGTCTGGAAATTTGGAGAAATTTATAAGAAGAAAGGAGAGTTTGGATCATGTGTGATCTTGTAATGTTGGAATAACATTAGTGAATGAATTATTGATATCAAAGTACCAAAGGTATGAGTTTGTTTGGGAATAAAGATATTCACATGATTAAAGTTGTGATTAAAAGAAGAGGAGTAAAGTGTATCAAGTTAAATTGGATGAGAATTTGATAATAAGAGCAAATAATGTTACAAACGAAATGACGAGTATTTGAGTGATAAAATGCGAATGTGGATATAGTGTGAAATTTGAAAATATGCTCAGGATTATCATTGAGCATGTATTGTACTTATTATGTATATACATTTGTGCATAAATGAATGCTTATAATTGTGCAATTATTAATGTATATGCAACATGTGTATTGCATAATTTGAATGTGTAGGATAAATGTCTGCATTCAGAAGTTTCCAGATCTTGGAAGAAATTGCTAATCTAGGGCGTACTGTAAGTCGACCTAGATAGTTTTACTTTGAGTGTTTGTTTCGTTAAATTCTGTATTTGAATTATGCAATATAAATTATATACTGAATGATCATGCACTGTGAATGTGGGATTGATTGTTTGATTTCAGACATTGAAGATCCGAAGTTCTTGATGTATGAATGTGAGATCTGAAGTGCTCTTTGTATGCGAATGTGACGAAATAAGTGCTTCCTAACTTGATTGTTAATTGCCGGACCTAGCTCTGAAGAAAAATGTGAACATGCATGTGAATGAAAGAACAATTCTCAACTTTAATGTTAAATGCCGGATTAATGTCCGATGATATGTGAAAGTGAAAAATTGATCATATGTGATTGATGCATTTCGTTACATGAATGTATGAAAGATAAAGGCAGTTGTGACTAGAGTAGCCATCGAAAAAGAGCTTAAAGCTCATAATGTGAAAAAGAGCCTAGAACTCAGAAAGTGATTAAGAGCCAAAAGCTCACTATATAAAATGAGCCCAATATCTCCAACAGATATGGGACAGTTATTAATGAGCCCGGTATCTATAATGGATACAGAACATTTATAGGTACTTGGTCACAACAAAGCAATAACCAAAAGTGAGTCTCATGAGCACTACATATGCGTATGACATGTATGATTTAAATCGTTTGAATGATTTCTAAATATGATATGTGTTATATGATCGAGTGAGCCATTGAGAATGGTCACTCACTGAGTTTGTAAAAATTCACCTTAATATTGTTGCATAAGAGCATATTGCTTTATCTTGGGCCTTTTACTTTTATGCACATAACTTAATGTCACATTTTATATTTTTTAACAAATTTCTTGTCTTTAATCTTTTCTTAATATTATATATCATATCACATCTAACTTCAACCAACTCCATTATATATATGGGGCATATGCATACCTTGAG
>JAOTIZ010000201.1:5178064-5188978 GCA_027123425.1 Erythroxylum panamense
ACGCCACCCTCGCGGGGCACGGACTCGGATATCACCAACAATGTCGGGTTCGGGTCACGCGGGAGTGGGGTGTTACAGTTCGCCTCTGGGAGACTTCCATTTTCCATTGCTAGCAACACCAGGCATTTATGGTTTTTGCTTGTTGACCCAGGAACAGTGCATAATCATGGATTTTTATAAGCTTTTAGAAGGTTGGAATAAAAGGTTGTTGGTGATAGGATTTCTATTGGTGTTTATGTTATATAACAGTCTTTGGGTTTAATCATTAAGTTCTTTAGAGGTCCAAGGATTTGTATCAGTTCGTATTCAAGTTTTCTTCTCTCAGAGTTTTTGGTTTGTCGTTTCCAAGAGTTGTTTTTTCTTTTGAACTAATTTGTCTTTTTATCTACTTCAAATTTCTTTTTGTTAATTTAAGGTTGGATTTGCTCTCGCAAGTGAGAGTGGTTGCAACTTTTAGTGTTTTAGAAGTTTTTTTCTAGACTTAAGCTTAAGCTTGAGGCAAGCTTCAAATTTTAGTTTTTGGCTTTTGAAATTTTATAATCACGTCGTTTTCAATTCGATTAAGCTTTTCTAGGATTATTTGCAATAGATTCTCGTATAAACTCGTGATCTATGTTTTCAATTTCCTTACTATTTTTAGTGGGGACTAACCTCGTTCCTTCATCCTTTTCTCTTCAGTTCATTCATGAATTAAATCAGTTTAATTGCTTTTTTATCCTCCTCATAAATATAAATTTCCCCAATTTTTGGATTGTGGTTTTCTATTAAAGTTAACCTTTGATTTGGGTTAATCGCTTTTCTTCTAAGACGCTTCAACTCCACTTTAATTTGGTAGGCATTTTTATGAAATTCCATTTCTTCGTTTTTTTTGTTCCAAGGAGTTTCTTATCTTTGTTCTTGTACAATTTTTCTTAATCGTCTCTTCTACCCCCGTGGAAGAACATTTTGTTAACTAAAAGAGTAGTTTTTCTTTTAGGACCTCATTTCTAACGTTGCTTAGATTTGGTCAAGTTTGGTTGATCTTCATTTCTTTTTTAGACGTTTTCTCATCTAACTTTTGGAAAACTTTGCTTTTTGCTTTCCTTTTTTACAGATTCAGAGTGAGCCCTATAATGGAGGAATTTTTGGTGAATGTTGCTAACTATTACAAGATCATACAGAGTTGGTGCATGGCTTCTAAGCAGATCATATTAGTTTGATTATTTCCTTTCCCTGGTTAATTGGTATAAATTTTTCTTCCCTATTGAATGTACTTATGATTGGTTTCAGATTGTGTTTGCTTGTGGTTGACTCATAGCTTAATCTTCTTAGATCCAATAAAAGTTTTAAATTATTTTAGTTTATAGTTTTCAATATTTTGTTTGTTTGTTTTAATTATAAACCCTAATCTGATTATGAAAGTTACAATTTCTTAGTTAACAACATATCTAAAACCCTAATTATATATGAAGTTATCTAATAAACTATCGAAAACCTATTGATAAGTGTGAAATGCAACATGTTTTAGGGTATAGTTTGATATATGTTTATCCATTTATTCGATTGTTTCGTATGTGTTTTTGATAGAATTGTGTTAGCTTGTGAATTATTTGCGTTTAATTATTTTTATGAGCTAGTACAAGCATTTGAGCTTAATTATTATGTCTTTAAGGTACCTTGATGTGTTTGTTACTGTTTAAGGGTCAACAGCAAAGAATGGAAAAGATTCGGAGAGAGTTGGACCAAAACAATGGTCTACGATTGTGGTCCATTTGCCACAACTGTGGCCAAATCTCCACGATCGTGATAGATACATAATACTTGGCCCACGATCGTGGCTTGTCAGCCACAATCATGACAGAAAGCTTACAAGTGGCCCATAATCGTGGCCTGCGTCATGTAGACATGCAGACATACAAAAAAGTTAAGTTTTGAGGGATTTTTGGACTTTTTGACCTCGAAAAAACCCTAGGACTGCCCAAGACATATCAAGTATATAAAGAATGTGACAAAAGAGATGAATGAGCTTCTTGCATCAGCCACCATCAAGAAATCCTAGAAAGAGTTCATCGAGAGATTGAGAAAGAGATGAAGGAAGAGAGATGTAGAGAAGAAGCCGATGTAAAGTACTTCCCAGAATAGGAGGTTTCCCGACATTGCTGCCTCTATCATCCATTCAGATCTGGTTTATGGTGTATTTCAATTTTATTTATGTATAGAATTGGGAAAGCTGTTGAGATATGATTTTATGAATATTTAGGATGTAACATCCTATTACTTGAATTAAGATTAAAACGGTGCTTATTATAGATTAATGAGAAATTAAGAAGCATAATTCATGATTATGCATAATCTGACATATATGCACATGATATTATTGATTTTGCACATAAACAAATAATTGTACATGCATTCATGATATTTTTTCAGGTATAAGTGATTTTTAATGTGATTAAAGTGTGGATTTTGGATTAATTATGTTACAAAATTTATTTGGTGGTAAAAATTCATTTGGAAACTATTAGTAATATTTTGGAATTTTTGAAAATTTTAGAAATTTTTCTGAAAATTTTGGGGTATTTTAGACTAAAAAAATGGAAAAATGACATAATGACATGTAACACTTATAAGAGGATGACAAGTGGCCCACATGTAAGGAGGCCACGTGTCTATAAGTTATTAAAGCAAGATATTAGGCAAAAATTCTCGTTGTTTTCTCTTCAGCATAGCTTTGTCTTCACCGACCTTTGGTCTTCTTTCTCATGCTGTGATTTTCTGAAAACAAGGTAAGTAAACTTCTAAGTTTCTGAGTTCCATAACTGATTTTTGGTGATGTTTTACATACTGGAAATAAACAGATGCATGAGATAGATGAGTTGTAGTGATTATGCATGAAAAACCGTATATGAGTTTTGATTTTGGTATTTGGTTTGAATCTTGAGTTTTGAGTTGTATAAGAGTAAGATGGGCGAGAATGGGAGTGGAAATGCAAAGAATATAAGTTAGAAATAGTGTAGGAATCATGAAATAAGGAAAGAGAGAGTGCAGAAAATGTGTCAAAGGTTGAAGATGATGAATAGTTGTGAAAATTTTTTAGTTTGTGTATTTGTAGGTAATCTTGCATTTTGAGTTATTTTAGCATAAGATAAGTTGCATGGGTGTAAAAATGAAAGAGTAAATATAAGGGTATAAGTTTGTGATGAGGGATTAAGTAGAAGAGAGAAAGAAGAAGAAGAAGAAAACCGGTTCGGTGATGAAGGAGGAAACTTGCGTTTTTACAGAGAGAAGAGAACACTAGTTGCACCAAAACCAAACTGTGTTGACTCTTTTACCTACAACTTTTTCGTCCGACCTCCAAATGACTTGAGAATTAAACCAATTGACTCATAAGACATTTTTCTTTCTCTCCATAAAAATTTAGAGCCATCTGAATTGATTTGAAAATTATTGATAGGATAAAAGTGTGGAAGTCTGCTAGAATGTTATGAACTAGAAAATTGTCATTGAATATGCATTATGCATATTTTTTTATAAATACTTATGCATAAAGGAATATTTATACATTTGTGCAAAACTGTGATATTCGTAAAGGTGTTATGTATGTTATAAAGGACCACATCGGATGCCACTCGGACATTGCCGGACCATCCAGGCAATAACTTCTTGGAGCGTACTGTGAGTCAACCTAGATGAATTTCCTAGGATTAATTTGATTTGATTTGCCAATTATTGAATTGTTGCGATTGTTTATGAATTATGGACTCGAAGTTCGAGGAGTTAAATAGTTGGGTATATATTAGAAGTGCTTGATTGCCCTCAGATTCTGAATGCTATGTGAATTCTCAACAAAAGTTGAATGCCAGACTTAGGCTCGATGATTGTGAGATTCTGACTGTGCATTATATGTGACTGTTATACATGGCATGATCTGAACTTGAAGCATTTTATAAAATGCATGCTTAGATAAAGGCGTTATGGCCGGAGTAGCTAGTATGAAAGCGCTTATACGTAGAGCTTTGCTCCATGACTACTGATTTTGCATGTAGAGCTATACTCCGTGATAATTGTTTCTGACTGAGCCCAATGGGCCAGTAATTGTACCTATATGTGAAAGGCACTCGGTCACAACATTAATAATGAATCTGGAGTCTCATATGCATCTGTATTTGTTTATATATATGATCTAATTTGCAAAGATTAAATGATGTGCCATGACAGTGTGAGTATTTGAAATATACATGTTTTGTATAATTAATTGTGAAATATGTGATTTGTGTATGTGAATCCAGTGAAATCATCAATGATAGTTTACTCATTGAGTTTGCAAAACTCACAAAAATTGAAACGTGAATTTTTAGGTACGAGACAGGAGACTTAGTGTTTATTCTAGATTAGAAGAACGTTTTGGACTAAGTTATGGCTCAGAGGTTTGTCAGCTAACGTCAGAGAGTTATAGCTTTTATTTTATAGTTTTTTTTAGAACTTGTATGAGGTTTTGTAAATATTTGTTAAATAGAAACAACGTAAACTTTGTGAATGAATGCAATGAATGGTTTAAAAATTTGCTAACTTTTAAATGATGTTAGTTGATGCAACGTGTAAGTTGGATTTGTTTGTACTCTAACATACCATTATCATAGGTAATATACCTGAATGTTGAGGTATGTATCCTATGGTAGTGGGATATTGCAATCCTTTCCTTTTTCGATATGTAGATCTTATATAGTGGGGGGATGACGTATGCTACTAGTGCTTCATGGATTATGTGTCTCTTGTAGCCTCGATCGTGCATTATATGTATCAACTTAAAGTTCTTATTTCATCTTGATGTGAATTTGTGGCTCTTAAAATTCTCTAAGTTCTACCTCACTTCCACAGCTTTCTTTGAGAATAAATTCTCTTTATAAGCATATAACATTTCTTGAGACAAATACTTTTTTTTTAAGAGGATGGTAAAATTGATATCCGATACTCTCTTTTGGATACTCCACAAATCTACATGTATTTGATTTAGCTTGAATTATCAAATATAACATACTTCACATAAGCATCACATCCCTAAATCTTTAAGTGTGACAATCTTGGTCTTCTACCAGTCCATATCTCATATGGTTCCTTGACAACTGATTTAGATAGAACTTTATTTTAGAAGGCAAGTAGCATTTTCAATAGCATATCCTCAAAAGTAGATAGGAAGGACTGTATAACTCATCATGAAACATACCATATATAATAAAGTACAATTTCTTCTCTTAGATACTCCGTTATGTTGTGGAGTTATAAGAGGAGTCTTTTATATGAAAATCTCATTCACATAGTTAAGTCAGTTCAGTGACTTATTTTTTTAATAAGCACCCATACATTAGTTTAAATATCTTCATACTTTAATTTATGAGATTAATTAGTTTCTTCATAAAAAAGAAACATAATGTGTACTAGTTTTACTGTTTCAATAATTTCCTGTCTTGATGAAACTACAACTAAGAACAATATGTAAATGTAAATTGAATATCATAATTATAATATCTTCATATTAGTATTAAAATATCGTATGTAATTAACTTAATATACATCTATTAATTAAATAATAATGTCATATGTATCCCGCTGATTGGCTGAAAGGTATAAACTCATGATGAAAAGTTTTGCTCCCAAGTGAAAGTTAACGTCTTTTTCGGACAAAATATAAGAAAAGTTCGAACCTTTTCCTTTCAATGTCTAGGAACTTTGCCAACACTGAACTTGGACTTGGTGCCTTGGCTTCGTCTTCTTCCACCAAAAGACCACTAGAAAAGCTTGATGTGTTCCTTAGTTTTAGAGGTATATACACTCGAAATAGTTTTCACCAGTGACCAGTCATTTATACACTGCTCTGAGAAGGGGGACCTTAGTAACATTCATGGATGACAAGGAGCTTGACAAGGAGACCAAATCTCACCCTCCATTTTAAAAGCCATTGAAGCATCCAAAGCTTCTGTCATCATTTTCTCCGAAAACTATGCAGATTCCACGTGGTGATATAGGAAGTTGCAAAGATTCTTTAGTGTAAGAAAATGAAGGGGCAGCTGGTTATTCTGTGTTCTATTGCGTAGATCCTCCAATGTTCGAAACCAAACTGGGAGTTACGGGGATGCATTTGCTAAACACAGAAAGCTACCCAAGAAGAAGGTAAGAAGTAATGAACTTTTAGAGGGTGAGATGGGAAAGTTGCAGAACTGGAAAGCAGCTTTGAAAGAAGCAGCTAATCTATCTGGATGGGATTCGTCAATCACTAGGTAACCTTTCTTGATTCATATGCCTAATGACTCTTATTTACTGAACTAACGTGGAAATTGGATGATTAATTCTGTTTTTAGTTGCTGAGAATAATACACTACTCCAACATTAATGCTTACCATTTATTCTTACTATGTAGTCGTGCCTCATGAGTACTAATGCTGGTAGGATTGGCAAAGGGACTCTCTGAAAACCAAATTAAATCAGGGCACAGTGGTAATAATTGTATAAGAAAACAGGTGACAAACTTGAGACAACCGATCTTTCACTGCAACAGAACAGATTAATTTTAACTTTCTTGTTTTCTTTTATAAAACAATGAAGTAGGTGATTTCAGACGAACACATATTTAGATTGTTGTTAAAACTAGGCAGCTAAATTTCGTTCATTTGCAGAAAGATACACAAGTACTACTGCACTAGAGCATTGTTATGCAGACTGAAAATTTTTAAAAGTAAACATGGACATCCTAAGTTAGAAGATAAAACTGATTTGTGCAATATAAATTTGTCATATGTAATACAAACTTATTGGTGACACTATAAATCTCCCACATACAATACAAATATAGATATCTAGAGAAGCTTTACTGTATTTTTTTGCTTCCATAGATATGCATTGCTGAATTACTTGCCATATTGCACACGAAAATTTTATATACAATTTTATGCAAAAAGAGATGACCTTGCCGTAAAAAAGAAAATAATATGATTGTAACTTGTAAGCAATGGGAAAAATATTATTTGCAGAGAATGAATAATGATAAAAACCTCTCAATAGCTTTTATTCGGTACTGGAACTAAAGTTATATCTGCTTCCATATGTTGACCAGAAACAAGAAAATGTTAGTGCATTATATTGTTTTATACTATAGAAAGAAAATAGAAGACGAAACAACACAGTTAAAAATCTATGTGAAAGAATCATGAGATTCCGTTTAAAGCATATCATTACTATAGATGATACGATTTTGCAAACATATACTTCAGAAATCATCAGTACACTGCAACTAATTAATGTTCATTTTTGTTGGAATATTACTGCTATACTGTTATCTTTTAAACACAAGAACTTGATAAGCTTTGTTAATTTTGTAGGCTAAGTAAATGCAGAAAAGTAATAAAGACAAGATTTTACTTGGTTCGATAGTATAAAACTATCTACATCCAAGGTTCCCACTTTCAATGGTGATTTTTCACTATATGAAGAAGAAGAAAAATGATACAGAGATTGAGTGTAACTTCTACACTTGTAAAGAGCCCTTCCAAACTCTCCTAGTATCCACAGGTGTGTACTCTAGCACTCTTTGAACCTTTCTCCCTCTATTTTTGCACTCTCAAAGATTGAATACAAAGTAAATTGAAAATGAAGTTTTATGTAATGTGTTGTGTCTCTGATACTTGAACTCTGTTATTTTATAGCTGATGGAGAAGAAGATGGCTTTCAGACAAACTTGCTTGTATCAACTCACCCCATGTGACTTCCATGTGAGTCACTTATTCCCATCTGATATGTCTGCGTTTTATGTTATCTGAAGCTGCGTTTTTCTTTCGTCTTCTATGCATGTAATATAACCGAGCTTTTAATTGAGGCTTCAGACATGTTTAATACGAATGTGCTTTGAGTTATGCTTCAGACTTGTAATGTGTCACGTGATCATTTCTGAATCACTTGTGTTCTGTCTTAAATAGAAACATCGAGAATTTCTCCCCCTTCTCTCTTCAAAGCTCTTCAGACACTAACACACACTCACCTTCAATCTTCAAATTTTTCTTATTTTTTTTGTCAAATTAGAGTGAAGTTTTGTGGAGTATTAGTGATTTCCATCACACTTTCGCTCCTACTCCATCAATCTTTGCCCAGTTGCAAAACCCTATAGTGTTTTTGAAAAATCCAAAACCCTAATCTTCGCCTCTTCAGTGAGATCTATTGAATCTGTCTTCGGAATCAAGGGACTTCCATAATCTGTAAGTAGTCCCCGTAAAAATTAAACTTATTTTATGTTAGTGTTTTATTTCCGAAGTCAGAAGGATTTTTCTCACCTTTTTTTTCTCTAGATTGAAGATCCCCTTGGCGATTTGTTCTCTGACAAAATGCAATCACATATCTATATGCTTAGATCGTTCATGGAGGGCTGGATGTCGACTCAGGTACCATGCACTTTGACTGTCCGTCTATAGTACTGGTGTTGTGATGTCTGTGTTAATTTCCTTTAAAATTCTTGATAGCCATGCTAGTTCCTTTGCTCCTTCTGTAATAATATAATACTCTGCCTCTATAGTTGATAAACTTACCATTGATTGTTATTGTGATTTCCAACTTACTGTGTTTGCTGATAGTGTAAAATTATATGCTGAGATTGACTTCCTTAAGTCCTTATCTGTTGCATGATCAGCATCCATATAGCCATATAGAGATAGGTAATTGCATTTGATTAGTTCTGTTTTTGAGAAGCATAATCCATAGTTCATTGTTCCAGATATGTATCTAAGAACATTCTTGAGCCCTTGCCAGTGTTCTAAACCTGGATTGACCATGAACTTACTTAGGATACTAATAGCATAGGCTAGATCAGGCCTTGTGCATAGCATAAGGTACATTAGACTTCCAACACTTACATCATAGAGATAGTGAGTCATAGCCTAATGTTCTTCTTTAGTCTTAGGACACTTGTCAGAAACCATCTGTAAGTGTGATCCTAAGGGTACTAAAGTAGGTTTAGCTTGTTCCATATTGAATTGAGCTAGGATTTTTCTAATGTAATTCCTTTGAATAAGCCAAAGTTTTCCTTCCCTCCTACGTCTGATTATCTGCATTCCTAGAAGCTTCTAAGCTTCTCCTAGGTCTTTCATTTCAAAATGAGTGCATAAATCAGTCTTCACTTCTTGAATTCTATTCAAGTCCTTCCCTGTAATGATTAGATCATCTACATAGACTAATATAAAATCTGCTTTAGTCATTCCTAGATCTTTATAGTATAGGCAGTAATTATATGAACTTTTGATGAAGTTCATACTAACAGCAACCTCATGGAACTTCTTGTTTCATTATCTAGGTGCTTGTTTGAGTCCATATAGGGATTTTTGCAATAGACAAACATAGTATAGCTTATTTTATCCTCAAATTCGACTGGTTGCTTCATGTAAATTGTCTCCTCTAGCTTTCCATATAGGAAAGCTGTCTTGACATCCATTTGATGGATTTCCTAGTCATATAGTGTTGATAGAACTAGTATAAGCCTAATTGTCTTGAATTTGACTACTGGAGAGAATATATCCTTATAGTCTATTCATTCTTTTTGTCTAAATCCTTTAGCTACAAGCCAAGCCTTGTAAATCCTTGGTTTTGCTTCTATTACTCCTGTGGGGCACCGTTTCTGGAATCCAACCCTTGCTTTGATACCATACAATGTAGGATCCAGTTTTTAGAACCCAACATTCAGAAACCATTAAAAAAAGTGAGCGTATTAACTTGCAGGGTTATTTCCATGGAATCTAGCCATCATCGTTTCATCATCATTCTCATAACATCTCAAGCCACAAAGGTGAGCCCACATAACAGAATCACAATAATCACAATTGACTTCTTCAAAATTTTAGCTCTTAGTCTCCAGTTTATTTTGGAGCAAGAACCAACTCAATCGGAGTTCTATAGATCAAGATATGCTTGAAAATCCAAAATGTGTTCATAACCCTATCATACTCTTCCAACCGATCCCTCATTTTCTTTCCATCAATCTTTCTGAAATCAACAACAGAGGCTACTAATCTCTATTGGAAAGATAGCTAAACGTCTTAGGAATCTATCGCTTTAAGAATCACTCCATTCTTAGGTCGGATCATGAAGTTATGGCCAAAAGAAGCAACCATGCTCATGTTCTTAATCATGTTGAACCTATCTTAGGGCAATTGGCATAACTTTCATTAGAGATGTCTGATTAAGGTTTTATTTAGATGGTTGCAAAGAAGATTTTTAGATTTACAACTTTTGTGAGAACTTGAAACAAGATTTTGTCATTTGGAGGGTCAAAACACTGACCATGTGATCCAACATAGGCAGACCGTGTAACTTTCGGGTCTAGCAGTTTTTCAGCATCAGGAATACACAGTCTGTGTGATTTTACATGGCTTGACCGTGTAACCTTCGGGTGAAACAAAATTTTACACTCTCCAAGACCCTTACAATGGATCCTAAACTCATCCTAACATCACTTTTGCTCATAATCTTTCCAAAGCGAACAATCCTAGTGCGATATCACTCCATATGCTCTAATTATTCGGGATATGCATCCTATGCAACATCACCTACTTAAACGATCATATCTCTCAACACAGATATCCAAAAATAGCATACTTTATACCGTTCGAAAGCTAAGAGGATAAGTTACAACTTTCATGAAGACAAATTTGTCTAATTTATCCTAGATTATTATAGATTTTCACCTGAAGTCAGAACACACATTTTACCCTCATGAAAAACTTGAAATTTACCCAACTTCACTTCCTCTATTGTAATATCATTCATAACCATTTCAACTACCAATTGGAATTCATCAAACTCTCAACCTCAATTTATTTGACTATTCATATTCAACTACATCTCATCATTCATAATTCCTATCTTTCTTTTCCATAACATCTCACTTATGTATATATATAT
>JAOTIZ010000201.1:5233313-5244117 GCA_027123425.1 Erythroxylum panamense
CTAGCATAAAAGGTTGGGCCACTTACGTAAAGATAGAGTTAAGAAGTTAGTTAAAGATAACATTCTCTTGACTCTAGATTATGATGATTTGAAAATATATGTTGACTATTGTACGAGAAAGTTGACTAAAATAAAGAAAAAGAAGTTAACTCGTACTTCTAGCTTATTAGAACTCATACATACAGATATATGTGAACCTTTTACAATTACATTGTGTAATTCAAGACTTTTTTGGACATTTATTGATGACTATTCCTGTTATAGGTATGTGCTCTTGCTTAAAGAAAAGTTTGAAGTTGCTGAGAAATTTAAGATCTTTAAGAATGAAGTTGAGAATCAATTAGGAAGGTCAATTAAGATTATCAGATCTGATCATGGAGGTGAATATTATGGTAAGAATGCAGTTTTAAGACAAGAGAAAGGTTCGTTTGCCAAATATTTAGAATCATGTAGAATAGGGGTTAGTTCACTATATCAGGTAGTCCTGAGCAAAATGGTGTACTCGAAAGTCAAAATCATATCGCTCATAATGAGGTCAATACAAAACAAGACTAATTTACTTGATTACATGGTAAAGTTATAAAGACTGCTTTGTGTATACTTGATAGAGTCCCAAATAAATCAATTTAAAAATTGTCTTTTAAAATTTGTAAGGGGTGGAAGCCTAGTCTCACTCATCTTCAGGTAAGGGGTTATCCTTTTGAGTTACGTTTGTATAATCATTATGAAGATAAGTTACATCTCATTCCACTCATTGTTATTTTGTTGGATATCTCTACCATTTTAAAGGATACATTATTTACTATAAATATAGAGGATTTAAAATAGTGGAATCACAAATAGCTAAGTTTTTGGAGTATAATGTTTGTGATAAGAATGGTCCATCTCATCTTGATTAGGGTGGTCATTCTCACCCTTCAAATGATAGAAGGATGAATATTATAGTTATTTCATATACATCACTCATATAGTTAGAACTAGCGGATCAAAGTCTCAGTACCATACCAGTATAGGGACAGGAAACTATACCTGTACAAATTGAGGTTCCTGAGGTATAAGAGCAAAATAGAATATTTTAATTAAGAAGATCCACCAGAGTGAGTAGACTTGCTATCTCATTTGATTTCATTATCTATTTAAGTGAACAAGACTATGATATTTGACAAGTAGTAGATATAGTTACTTTTACAGAAGTTGTTTCCAAACCTTATGCAAATTTGTGGTAAGATGCAATCTATGAAGCATAATAAGATATAGTAGCTTATGGATTTGCCTCATAACTGTAAACTTATTAGATGTAAATGAATTTATGAGACCAAAAAGGACTCTCAGGGTAAAGTTGAGCGGTTTCAAGATCAGTTAGTTTCCAGAGGGTTCACTTAGAGAGAAAGGATCAAATTTAATGTTACTTTTTCTCTTGTATCTTCTAAGGATGCATTTAGAGTGATTATGACAATAGTGACTCATTATAATATGGAGCTATATTAGATGAATGTCAAAAAAAAATTCCTGAATGAGGACCTTTATGAAGAAGTCTATATGGAATAACTTGAAGGATTTTAGGATCATGATAAAGTTGACATGGTCTGTAAACTGAGCAAATCCATATATGATTTGAAACAAGCCTCTAGATAATAGTACCTAAAGTTTGATAAGGTTGTTAACTCATTTGGCTTTGTGAAAAATAAAGTTGAAAGATGCATGTATTACTAGGTTAGGGGGAGCAAAGTTGTCTTCCTACTTTTATATGTGGATGATATCTTACTCATACCCAATGACTTGACCATATTCCATGAGCTTAAACAAATTTTGACCAAGCATTTTGACATAAAGGACCTTGGTGAGACATATTTTGTCTTAGGTATTTATATTCGTCGGGACAGATCTTAAAACTTATTGGCATAATGTCCATATAATGATACAAAGAAAGAGGTTATGAAGAATATCCCTTATTTTAGTGCAATTGGTAGCTTGATGTACGCTCAGGTGTGCACTAAACTTGACATTTCATTTGTTATTGGGTTGTTGGGTAGATATCTTGCTAACCTAGGGATAGACCACTAGACTGCAGTTTAACAAGTTTTGAGATATCTGAAGGGAACTAAAGATTATATGTTGACATTCAAGAAAGTCAACATTCTAAACCTTATACGTTATATGGATTCATATTTTACTATATGCCTAGATGATAGGAAGTCTTTATTAGGGTACATTTTTATGTTAGCAGATGGTCTTGTATTGTGGAAGAGTGTTAAGAAGACGTTGGTAACTTCCTCGACTATGTTTACAGAATTTGTGGTATGCTATAAGGTTGCTTCATAGGTAGTTTGGCTCAAGAACTTGATTTCTACATTGTCTATGGTTGATTCAATTATTAGACTCATTCGATTATATTGTGAAAATCTTTTTGCTATATTGTTCAATAACAATAACAAGAATATTACATGGTTTAAGCATTTGAAGGTCAAATATTTGACCACAAAAGAATTATTCAGAAAGGTGATATAGAGGCAGAGCATTTGGAGATTGAGTACATGCTTTTTGATTCCTTTACTAAAGGACTTCGCTTAGTTATTTTTTAGAGATATGTATATATAGTATAAGTCTACTAAGGTCTTTAGACACTGCTAGTTAGGGATCATTGTATTTGCTCTAGATACATTTGTACAAATTTCATGTATTATGATAGTATAATTATTTATATATATATATATATATATTAATGATCATAATTTTATTTTTAGTTATACAGTTTGTTGTACATTATTATAAGACAGGTGAAAGGAGCATGTGTTTTTAGGACATATATAGATGCATATATAAATATATGGATTTGATAAGACACAGGGGGATATAAGTATTAATCCCATAAGAGTTTTCACTAATATGATTTTGCATTCAATGAGAGAAAAAATTCTCTTATGCGATTCAGCATAAAGTTCGAAGAAATTGAGACCGATAAATAAAATAATGATACATTTCAAATCATACAAGTATCAATGTATTTTGCCACACTCCATTTTCTCATTCATGTTAGTGAGGTATTAGATATGCGTGGTTGTATTGGATTTGAGTCACATATGACAAATACATTGATATTTTTCAGTATTAAAAGTCTTATAAGATTAAACGATGGATTTTTATTATCTTTGGATCAAATGTTTAAATTCGTTGACCTTTATGTTGATTTTCTTAACCACTTTTACTATTTTTATTGTTGTTACAACTATTATAATTAATATTGTGTAAGAGGGAAAATGTTAGTGATTTTTAATTGGACAATTATTAATGACAAGTTTTATAAAATTAAGGTTAATAAAATCAAATTTGATCTAGATTAAAGATAATAAGGAAGCCCAATAAAGGATCTGGTCAAATGAGTTGAAGTCCAGTGAGGAAAATAAGCCCTAATCAGTATGGGTAAATGATTTATTAGGTATGTGATAGAGAGACCTAATAAGGTTATTATAAATAGCTGCTAAGGTCTTCTATTGTTTGTTTAAGCAAGTTCATAGATGTACAATTTCTCTAACACGTTAAGAGGCATATATATTAAGAAAGGCATAGAAAAACGTTAACAACATAAGGATGTATAACTTTCAAAAAGGTTGACTGAAAGTTAGAGAAGTTTGTTCGACTAGTTTAGCAGTTTATTTCAATAGATAGCAAAACATGTATTTTTTCGCATTTCTTGTTAATACAAGTTTATAGTTGATGTTGGGTCTATAATTAAAGTTTATGTTATGACTAACAAATAAGGATTCACAGAGAAAGAATTCTAATTTTAAACTACCTGCTATATTGGATGAAACAAAAACAAATGAATGATGGTGTTTCTGAAAAAGCCTCTATATTGGTAACATTTACAAATGAAGGTGGTAAGGTTTTTAATATTTTTATACTTGTTTCTAATAGTGTATGGATAATTGATTTTAGTGCTGCACATCATGATATTTAATTTTAGACAAATCTCATATCTTAGGTCATCAACTTGAAGTTTTGTGATTACCACTAATGGTAATTAAGCCCAAATTATTGGTGAACTCTTTTTAATCCTTTCTGATACCTTAAATCTAAATTATGATTTGGTTGTCTCATCCTTAAATTTTAATCTTGTGTCTGTTTCTTAAATAATAACCACATCCTTAACTTATATCGTAATTTTTTTAGCCTAATTTCTATGTGTTTAAGGACATCCAAACAAAGTAGATGATTATTTATAGTGTTAGGCGGGCAAGTTGTACTCCTTGGACATAATTTGACAGAATTTTGAAGAGTTATGTTAGGTTTTATATTGGATAGCTGTAAGGGGGAGAAGATTTGGCTATGATATTGACGTCTTAGTCATGCTTCCATTGGTTGTTTAAAAAGATTATTTCCTATTTTATTTGGAAGCATTGATGTTTCTACCTTTTAATGTGAGATTTAGGAACTTGTAAAAAGTCATTAAACTTCATTTCTATTGAGTTTAAATAAAAGTCCTCATCCTTTTATGGTTATATATTCATATATTTGGGGACCATCCAAAAATCTAACTTTGGTTGTACTACGATGATTTGTGACTTGTATTAACGATTGTACCAAAATAACTTCGTTATGCTTAATGAAGTTTAAAAATGAAGTGAATTTACTATTTAAAATCCATTCCAAGCTCTTAGTGATGTTGCAGTTACTCCATATATTCTTAATTTATCTACTCATGTTTTTGGTTTTGTAGTATCAGTGAATCTTCATAAGTATCAGTGAAGCAAATTGGATCCTCGAGTTCTAAAATGTGTTTTCTTGGGTTATGATGTTCGTCAAAAGGTTTACATATGTTATCATCCTCTGACTTAAATAATGTTCATAACATTGGATGTACTTTTCATGAAAACTCAATGTACTTTTTCTTTGATTTTAAATTTCAAGAAAAGTACCAAATGGAGATTCAGATTTTAGATTATCAAATTGTTGATTAGATTTTTAAGGAATTAAAAAATGTATGATGATCAGTCATCTAAGTCCCTCAGTGAAATCAGTCATCTAATTGAAGACTCTAAGTCCCTCAGTGACAACTTTTGACCACTTACTAATATACGACATCAATCATCTATTGAGGTTGTTCCTGATATATTACCTAAGCCTCCTAGAAAAGAACTATTAGAATGTATCACAAAATATATTGCTAAACTCTATATGATCTATAAATTTATAGTAAAGTTAAATATCTTATGAGTCATTTTGTTTCTAACCACAATTTGTATAGTTATTCTTAACAATGTGTAGGAAACCTTAATTAATCCAAGGTAGAAAGCTACTACGAATAAGGAGAAGAACTCCTTGAAAAAGAATGAACCTTAAGACCTTGTTGATTGCCTATAAGGGAAGAAGCCTAGAGGATGTCAGTGGATTTACATTGTGAAGTAACAAAGGATTCAGTATATAAAGACATTTTCACCTCTAGCTAAAATCAATGTTGTTTAAATATTGTTTTCTTTGACAACAAACTTATATTGGCCTTTACTATAATTTGTTATTAAAAAAATGCCTTTTGCATGGAGAATTATCTAAAGAAGTTCATATGGAGCTCCTCTAGGATGTATGGCTCTAAAAAAATATAGTCAAAAGATATGCAATTTAAAGAAATCATTATATGGGCTAAAATAATCTCTGAGAGTATGCTTTAGAAGGTTCACAAAGTTCATGATAACATTTGGATAACATCAAAGCATTTTAGACTTTATCTTTTTTTTAGGAAAAAACAAATGGGGTAAGATCACTACACTCATTTTATATATGGATAACACATATGGTTGTTACAAGGAATAATTCAAAAAGAAGAAAGCTTATAAGAGTATTTGTCTAAAGACTTTAATATGGAAGATCTTAGTTCCTTGAAATATTTTTTTAGGATTTACGTGTTAAGATTTAAGAAATGAATATTCTCGTCTTAAAGGAGATATGTACTAGACTTGTTGAAAGAGATTGAAGTGTTAGCAAGTCAACTAGCTGATACACCTATGGAAGAAGGCTTGAAGTTATATATTGAGTCAAACCAAATACCAGTAAACAAAGGAAGATACCAAAGGCTAGTAGGGAGGCCAATGTACTTAGCATATAGGGGGTCACATCTTACTTATGCATTGAGTATTGTTATATAATTTATGCATTATCTGGTTGTATAGCATATGAACACAATTATATGTATTTTGAGGTATTTGAATTATGCTCCTAGAAGAGGAATATTGTTACCAAAAATATAGATTGTCAAAACATTAGATGGATACACTAAGATAAACAATTAACTTCAGGTTTCTTCACATTTTTAGGTGATAATCTCGTTAAGTGGAGAAGCAAGAAATATAATATTGTTGCTCACTCTAATACAGAAGTTGAATATAATGATATGACATTAGGACTTTGTCCAACCTTAAGGTTGACATTATTTTTTGCAAGATTTAAGTTATTCATCAAGGCAACCAATTTGGATGTATTGTGAGAATAAAGTTGCATATGACATCACCCATATCCAATTCAATATCAAACATAATATATTAAATTAGACATATTCTTTATTAAGGAGAAATTAGGTACGAAGATTGTGGAATTGCCTAAAATTTAATAAAAATATCAATTAGCTAGTATTCTTGCTAAAGTGGTCTCCATGAATCTTTCAAAAAATTCTTAACAAGTTAGGTATATATAATATCAATGTACCAACTTGAGGAAGAATGTTGAAGATTATTATCTTCTTCTTTTTTTAATTACCAAAGGGTAAGAGATTGTATAATTTTGATTTTTATTTAAGGATTATATAACTGTCATATATTATAGTTTCCTTAATTAGAGCTAATTAGACTTTTAAATTCTAACTCATGTATGTTATATTTAGATTGTACATTCTAAATTAATCATCTAGGGAATGAATAAAAATCTTTTCTCTAACATCTTTCAATTAGGAAATATCATTGATATTAAGATAATGGAATATCAAGTTCCTAACAAATTTAAATATTATCCTATTAAAAATTTTATAAATATAATTCCTAATCAATTAGGCTAATATATTAATAAGTAATCTTAACATAATCTAAATTTCAGCTCTTGTTTAACATATATAACTCACTACTATTTCCTATCTAATTAATAAGAAATTCTAACATAATTTGAATTTCAGCTCTTGTTTTTTGCTTTCAATTTAATTTCCACTCTTCATCCCACTAAAATAAAAATCATAGTTGACTAATTTTCTCCCTTTTATTTCTTTGATAGAGTCTAAACTCTTTTATTAAGTAAATTATGGACATGATTCCTGTCATTAGTTTCAATACACTTTTTGTGAATTATGATCAACAAATAAATTTCTTTTTCAAGTTAATAAATAAAACTCCTTAGGCGTACCTAATATTCCTTGAGGACCATCCAGATAGATTGGCAGCTTCAGTTAACGCTTCTCTCCATTTCCTGATCTTGTTCTTATCTTCCTTGTAACGTTTTTCATGTTTTTTGAACGCATCCTTGTAGGTCTCCCTCTGATGGCGCACATTTGATGATTGAATATCGTAGAACACTGGTACAACAATCTGTTGCTGCTCTTTCTTACACTTCATGATCTTTACAAGCTCGTCCAAGCACCATGGGGAACCCGCATAGTTTTGGGAGAATATGATGACAGATACTTTGGATTCTTCTATGGCTTTCTGGAATGAGGAGGAAAGCTGCTGTCCTCTCTCCAAGCTATTATCATCCGTGAATGTTTCAACTTTGGCATTGCATAGAGCAGAGAAGAGATGACTGGTAAATCCATTTCGAGTATCGTCACCTCTGAAGCTGAGGAACACATCTTGCTTTCGTTGAATATAATTCTCCATGCGTGCGTAGGGCTCTAGCTTTAGCAGAGACTTTCTAATATATAAGGAGGAATGGAGATCCTAAGTCTACTTGGGTAGGTTCCTACTGCATGAAGCTTCCATGCATCCACCTCAGTCTAAGCACATTCGGTAACTTCCGTGTGCATAGTGACGTAGCCTCTTACAATACACAATATTTACGAAACCAGCGTGCATTGATTGATCCACTGACCATAAAAATAAATATCCTGACTTCTCAAAAAAATACTAAATTGTAAAAAAATATTAATGGTTTATTCATGTCATTATACTATTTGAATTCGATATGTTATATTTACGATTTATAGAAAATAGTAAAAATTCTAGAAAATAATTAATTATTTAAAAGAAGAACACAATGAATTAATATAACTATTTGGTTGGGCCGGCCGTGTTGGGCTCGGACCTAGTCAAAACGACCCGTGGGCCGATCGGTCTATTCTTCACAGATCAATCTCCTACCTTATTGCCATGCCAAGCCCAAGTCCGATCCACGCTCTCCACAGCCCGTTAGCATGAGAAAGCCTTCCATGCAGAGGTAGAAGTCTACGTAAAGACCTAAACCTAGCTAAAAAACCATATATAAGGTATAATTCTCCCATAACAGAGGTACGTAATCGAAAACCTAGTTTTCTGGCTTTTACAGCAATCCCACCTTCACCAAAAGACTGACTTGAGCGTCGGAGGGGCTAATCGGGACATAACCCCCGACGTGCCTTCCTTGTTTTGCAGGTATCATCACGTCGGATTCATCACAGAGAGCAGTCAATCTATGGATCCGAACGGCAACGTACAGTTCAGCCAAAATCCGACAGAACCACTATTAATGCACCCTCAACCTAAAATAATGAAAATACAAACTTTAGATAGGCCTGATTTGCTTGAAAATAATAATGATGAAAATTAAATGGTAATTGAAATTCTATAACACAAACTTAGATATATTAAGAAGAACTTGAGAATTTAATTATAGTAAAGCTTATTTGAACATTAATATAAATTTATAATATTGAAGATAATTCAAAGTTTTTTGTTTTATCCCCCTGTTGGTATCAAAATTCCTTAATATGCCAGAATAAATGAAAACCATATTTTTTATTCTTCTAAATCACCAACACCTCAAATCGATCTTCTAATTAACATAGAGGGGTCTATACTTAATCTTCTAATTTTTTAATAAATACTTATTTAACATATTAATATGAATAAAGCATCATTAAAGGAAAATAAAGCCATAATAATCCAAATTCAAAAAAATCAAAGTAAATGTAGAATCTTATACCTTGATGGATGATAAAGCCAATTGTACAAATTATGACATCTAATATAACGAATATTAAATCAAAAATAAGAGCTTACGGGCAATAGCACAAATCCGCTATAAGATACACTCCTACAAAATATTTAAAGTAAAATATGAGAAAATTTTCTATTTTGAAATTAGAGTTTGAAAATAAATTTAAAAGTAAATATTAATTACGGCACATATTTATCCGATTCTTCTACTTTTTTGTAATAATAATTAGTATTATTATTGTAGTTTCATAACACCCCAACTAAGATAATCGGTTCTTCTCTCTACCACTTAATAATAATTAGTACATATGAACAAGTAAGGAATGATGGTGCGAGTTGCAATACTTTTATGAATATATTTTTTATTACTTCATCTATTTAATAGTTAAACAAGATGTTGTGAACTGTAAATAACAACAAGGAGAGCTAACTGGAAATTGATAGAAATCGGAGATACTTGTATTGATTAAAAAAGAAATATAAGATTCAAACTAAGAAATAGATGAGGAAATTCTGAAAATTGGATTCACTAATTCAAAGGGAAACCAGATTGCTTCAACAGAGAAGAGATGAGAAGAGAATACAGAGAGATGGGGATGAGACGAAGAAATACATTTTTTTATAACAATTCGCTTCCACATTCCCTTAACCGATTTCTCCATATAAGCGACCATCCACCAAGTGCTTAGAGCCAACTTGTTCATCTTTACTACTGGGCTCTTGTTGTAATTCACGCTTGCCCTACTTGGTACATAACAATAGACATATTATAAAGCTCAATTTATAAAAGTATAACCACAAAAATACTTGAAATTTATCTTGAAAAATATATATTAAAAGTAAAATTTAAAGATTGATAAAATTATAGAAATTTAAATTTTTAATCATATTTATTTCAATAAATTTATAACTTATTTTAATTTATTTAAAATTATAGTTGGGATAAAAATACTCTAATTTTTCGACCTGACTCTTCGGAGAGTAATATACGAATGGTTGACAATTTTGGCTTTCCAGATGACGGGAGATGAAGAGAATTGGCAAAGGGTAAAAAAAAAACACTAATGAAAACAAATTCTAAGGAAAAAATAGAAACAAATTGGCTTCATACCCTCCCGATTACTTACTTTTCCAAGTCTTCTTTCTCCATGTCTTTATGAACCCCTTAATTACTCAGCCCACCCTCCCGTTTGCTTACTTTTCCAAGTCTTCTTTCTCCGGTCAGGCCATGTCTTTATGAACCCCTTAATTACCCGACCCACCCTCCCGTTTGCTTACTTTTTCAAGTCGTCTTTCTCCAGTCAGTCCATGTCTTTATGAACCCCTTAATTACCCTACCATTTACAACCGAAGTGATGCATATAATTGCCTTCGTGCCTTTTATAATTTCTCTACATATATTTATATAATTAATCTAATTCACTTCTTAAAAATTTAAAACTAGGTAAGATTTTTAAATTTTTATTAAATACGAAAACAAAATATTAGTTTAATATCTAAAAATATAATAAAAGATATAAAATATTTAAATTCAAGAAATATTTTATGAAAATAAAATTTAAACCATGTCTTTATGAACCCCTTAATTACTCAGCCCACCCTCCCGTTTGCTTACTTTTCCAAGTCTTCTTTCTCCGGTC
>JAOTIZ010000201.1:5310901-5323699 GCA_027123425.1 Erythroxylum panamense
CATATGCAAGAAACTCATTCCTCTATAATTAGAGGCCAAATGAATGCTCAAATCAGTATATGCAATAAAACCTATTAGTCCGTCCCGAATTACCAAAATGACATTCCTATCAGTAACGGGATGTTACATGCTCAGCATTTAAGAAAGAGTAGAGAGAGAAAGTAGCAGAAACACAAGAGAATGTAGTTCCCAATCTTTGTGCAAATCCCCAAAATTCCCTATCTTCCTCTTATTTTGTGCCTCCCAATGTAGTAGTCTTGTTTGCAGTGTCCAGCTCCCCTTTTAGGTCTAAATAGTAAGTATTTATATCTCCCTTGTCCCCAGAGACCTCAATTTCCCAAATAGGGAAAAACAGGTCGTGCTGGCCACCAATGTCCGTTAAGCGGACATGCTTGTCTATTTAACGGACCTTCTCGGGTCTGAAATGCATCTTCTGTCAGGCTATGGCCGTTAAACGGACATGCCTCATTCCATTAAGTCCACGTTTTTGACCTTCCAATTGATAAAATTTCTTCTCGGAGCCTTCTTAGAAGTTGTAGAGCTCGGAATTCTCTTTGAAATCATCCTTGAGTGAATTTGATCCGGCATCTACAAGGAAAGTTATGCTTTTTTCCCCACAATCTGCCTTTTGTACCTGTCAAGCAACACAATTGTAACGTGAGAGAATTAAGTGTAAAATACTTCAAATCCATAAAGAAATAAGTCAAATTAAATTCAATTAATCCCAAAATCATCTACAAATAATTTGACTTATCAGCTTCTGGCTGATATTGTTGAATATGCTCCTGGTTGCCATAAGCCTGACATAATTGTCTCAAAAAAATAAGGTGAAAAGGGATAAATGGTTGAAATATCAATTCTTGATATATCTGGTTCAATAGTTGATTTGAGTATCTTTGTGTATTTTTGGTCTTTAGTTTTCAAGAGACCTTTCTGTGATGATTTCCTCCAGTTTTGCTTCGAGAAATTTAATGTTGGGGTTGGTCATCAAGAATAAAGTATTATTCTTCTTATGACTAATTGAACCCTCTAAATGATTTATCTTTATTATATTATTTCAACTTCAAAATATTACCTTCATTATCCCTTTACCTTAATTATATCTCTACTGACTGTAGGAGAAAAGTAAACCTATTGATTGATTTTCTCCTGGGAGATTCTAAAAGGAACTTGTTATTTTGTTGGGTAAGTTTTGTATAATGAATGAAGTTTCTTTTCCTGTTTTCACCCTATGATTCTCTTGAGAAAGAACTTTGCTCTTGATTGTTTGAAGTTGTGCATTTTTGAAAATCTTAAATTCACATATGATAGATCTGACTTCGTGGGTTTTCTGTAATTAGAAGTAGATTATTTAAAATGTTAGGCCACTACAGATTTGATATACATAATGGTTATATGTAGAATTGTTTCTTCTATTTCATTGAATTTGAACGTTGCTAAAGGTGCTCTTGGTGATAACAATCGATTTGGATGGAGAAACTTGACTAGGGTTTTGTTTCCCTATTTTTAATCTTCTCATATAATTTAGACCATTTTAAAACATGGAGACTTTTGTGTGAGTCTTTTGGAATTTGAAATCTACTATATGCTCTATTTTCGATTCTTTCTTTTCCATTGAAGGTCTATAGAAAATCAGTGAATATTCAAATAGACTTGAAGTCATGCACTCAGTTTCTTTATTCCCAGAATTTGAATTATAAATCCTTTTTTACTTTACAATGTCTAACACTGTGATGATGTCATTTTAGTCTTTGTCAAATAGTCCACATTTGTTGAATTGATGTGCTACGCATCTTTTCTAGTTCATGATTGTTGTTTTCATATAGGATCAATCTCACTATACTAAAACGGCATTCACCACTGTTGAGAATATGAGCAAATCTTTGCTTTTGAAGGAATTGAAAAAATTATAGGACAAATGTGATCCTTGTCTTCCATGGAATATAGGAGATTACAATGGATCGAATACATTATTGTTGGATGATTCACCATATAAGGCTTTATGCAATCCGGTACATCCATTTACCATTTCTCTCCTATCATTATTATGATCGTGTAAATTATTTTCTTGTTGTAGTCATTTTATACCATTCTTTATACATGTTTGGACTTCTATTATCATATGTATATTGGAGTATTTCCTCATTGATACCAATACCAGGAGATTAGAGATTCTTCCTTAGGTGAGATACTATCGTGATTATTGATGATTTGTTGTTTTTAAGAATATGCAGTATCCAATAAACTGATGGAAAAATGGCATTGTGGGAAAGCTCTAATATACATGGCTAGTGAGCCTAGTCAAATTAGAATCTTGAGGATATTACTATGCTTCTAGGATTATAAATGATACAATTAAAAACCCCCATAGGTTGAGCAATAGTAACAGTTTGAGTTACCATAATGTTGATCATTTAGTCGGCGTTCGAGACATTGGGAATTTCAATGCTGATGGCACTTTTTTAGTTAGGAATAGTAATAGAAACAGTTATTCCATATATTTTGATATTGAAAATCAAGTTTTTGAGATTGACAATCATCATTCTTTTCTGAGTGAATTAGAAATTGAATTTTATAGTTATTGGAATTCTAATTATCTGAATATATATTTATTCATGGATATAGGAGAAATATATTGAGCAACTAGGACTCTTAAACGCATCGAAAGCAAACCATTATATGATATTAGATTATGAAATTGGTTTTCCTTGCTTTGGGTTAGTTATAATTTCATCTGCGTATCGGTTTCATCATTTGAGTCCTGTTGTCACTTTACTGTTCTAATTTTAATTTTTATTGTTTTTATGACTAATTTATTACTTGTTAGTGCTTTTCTCCGTATCTTGTTTATTTGGTTATTAGATTTATGGTTTTGAATAGGACCAACTGATGATCTTCGGTTGTATTTAGAGCGATTAGCAAAGGCTCCCAATGTTCCTGATTATGTTGCACAAAATCCATATGGTCAATGAGCTATTACAGAGAGAAATCCTTCTTGGAGTTTTTATCAGAGGATTATAAATAATAGATCACGTCATTCCTAAGATATCGCCTATCCTGCTGCTTTTAAGGGTGATTAACACCATTGAATGATGTGCATGATACTTGCGAATCATCACTTTTCTGTGACAAAAATATATCATGGTGCTTCTAAGGGTTCCCTGATTTTAGAATCTTTACTGGGTCACCTATCTCTGCTTTGGGTGAAGTTTGTGGAAACCCATAAACATAGTTTTTTGTTACATTTTGTTACTTGTAGGAGTGATTTGACACGAACATCATTTGATGGACTTGAAGTTTAGTGTCCTGGTTGGCTTCAATACTTCAACCTAACGTTTAATGGGAAATTTTGTTTTCTTGTATTGCTATTGAATTTGAGAATTGAAAAGATACGTTATACATTTAACCAAGCAACTGGTAGCGGTTGGTATTTCTCATGAAAAGGTACTTGTTGAGAAACAGTTATGCAGTCAACAATCATGTCAAGAAGTAGGCCAATACGTTGAAGCCACAAAGGTAAGATTCTGATTTATAACTTCAGCAAGCTTCCCTTTATTTATGTATTTTCTTGGCTTGCAGTTAAATAATGAATGCCATGGTGGAAAACTGAAGGTTCAGAGGGTGGTTTGTGAGAGGTGGTGCTTCATGAATATTCCCCAATATTGAGTGGTTTCTTTGTTGGACTACTTCATAGTTTCCATCTTCACAAATGCATTATTGTCTTCACATTAACTAAAACTTGTTTCTGGGTAGCATTGCTTATCAATCAAAAATCCCTTTCACTATATTGTTATATGATATTGTATCAGCATTCTCGTTGCCTTTTGCATTATTGTTTTTATCAATTATCGGACTAAATTGAGTGTTTAGTCATGCAAAATGGGATGGAAGAAATGGATGAATTGTTGGTAAGTCTTGCATGCTTGTCATAGTTGTCACCGTCACCTGTCATCGTCCCCTTCACGTAGGTAGTTGGTACTAACTCTTTATGATCCTCTTTCGCGAGAACCAACCACCATGAGTTTAACTAGGCTGGCTTATTATCTATGTACTGCATGGACTAGATGTTACATGTGGCTGACATGGTTTAGAGGGCAGTTAAGATCATATGCTGCTAGTTAAATAACCTCCAACACTTTGATTCTGCCCCACAATAGTTAGTATTCATACCTGTTCCCTTATATGGTTTTGGGTCTAAAGACAAACTTGGGAAGGTACGTAAAATCTAGTACTAAAAGACAAATCTAATTAAGCCATTGGTTGTTTTGAGTTTAAGTTCCTTAACCATCCCAAATCATGGGTTTGGTGAATCTCTAATTATCATCCACTTTGCATGTGGAGATAGATGCGATCAGATTCCATATGACTTGGCCACTCAGTTGCATGACTTGGTAGTGCCAAATATTTTTGGTCTCAAACTTACCTCTCCTATTCCTAAATGACATGCTAGTTTTTCAGTTAAGGACACGTAATTTACAAGTTTCTAGTTTCTCAATTCCTTCACGATAAGTTCTTTTAATATTTTTGGAGGATAACCCACAGACACAAGCACGCATGATGGTTGCATCATTGATATGCCATTTCTAATAGTAAAAGTCTTGTTTCTTGATAATGAATATGCTTTATGGCTATACCTAAGACAGTTGAAACTTTGATTGTTCTTACTTCCAAAACAGTTGAAACTTTGATCGTTCTTACTCTAGGTCCCCAATCATGCAATGAAAGGTTTCTAACAAGGAACATGTAATGGACAAAACGTGGAACAAACCTTTCAAAAGGCAAGTATACAAGAGACTTGTGGAGCAACTAAGACGTAGAGCGTGAAGAAAGATTGATTATATTATCCAGCAGCTTATTTTCTTTATTTTGTCCAACAACTTAATTTCTAAAGATTATGTAAGTAGTTAAAAAACTAGTGGCAAGTGGGAGCCGATTATGCAAGGGGTAGTTACTATTAGTTATCCTCAATTCATTATTCAAGAATATAAGCAGGATTAATGAGAATCAATCGAAAATATTCATTCAACTCTGTGTTCTTGAGATATTTAGGTTCTCTCCCTTAACGAGCCTATATTAGTAGTTAATCATAGGTCATTAAGGCAGAAAATAAGAGAAACATTCTTAATTATAAGTAGATCTTACAGTTAATTGTTTTATAACTTCACCCTAATCGCGGGACCATAACAAATTGGTGTTAGAGCCGACAATTATGGGCAATTCATCCATTAATTTGCAGAAACAATTCGATGCGTTTGTTAAGATGTACCAAGCAGATCAGTAGAGCCTCCAAGAGGAACGACAAAGAGATCGGGTTGAATTTTCTAATCTCATTGACGAAATCTCTAGGGACATTGGTGCTACACGTATTGAAGGATAGTAAAGGGATGTAGGAAGCATTAACAGAGGACCACTAGAGCAGGCACAGGATCCTTATCGGATGGAAATTCAACCACAACAACCATGTTATGCCCGATTAGAATTTCCCACTTTTGATAGAAAAAAGACCCATTGGTTTGGCTAAGTCGTTGTGACCATTACTTTTAGCACCAGCACACTCCCGACGATGAAATGGTGAAGATATCATTTTACCATTTAGATGAGGATACCCAGGTGTGCTTTAATAAATTAGATCGTGACAACACCGGAATTCCATGAGAGGACTTTAAGCAACAGTGTCAACTCCAATTTGGGCCCTCAATTCAAGGTACCAAATTGGTAGAGTTATCTAAGCTTCTTCAAGTGGGCATCGTGGAAGATTATCAGTGCAGGTTTGAAAAACTTGCAGATAGAGCGGGAACTCTCACCATAGAACAAGAAATGGAGATATTCATCAGTGGCTAATAAGATATATTGCCGTTGAAGTTGAGTTACATAGGCTTAGGGATTTGACAAATGCCATGAGTTTGGCTAGGCTTTATGAAAGACGTGGGGCCTCTAAAAGAAACCCACCTCTTCTTTCCAAGCCATCATCGAGCCAAACAACAACCCTTTCTTCCCAAAAAAACTTCAGATGCCTTTCTCATATGGAGATGGAAGATCGGAGAGCCAAACGGCTTTGCTTCAACTGCGATGAAGTCTATACAAGGGGACATCAATGCAAACGACTTTTTTGGTTAGATGGGGTTGAAGAATCGGTGAAAGATGAAGAGGGGGATGACAATTTTGGAGAGCATGCTTCACCAGAACAGTCTCTGCATGCCATCACATGTGCTAATTTAGGAGGACAAATCATGAAAATTCACGGCATTATTAGGAGACATATGTTGGTGGTTTTAATCGATTCGAGAAGTACCCATAGCTTCATCAATTTTTGTTAGGTAAACAAGTTGGGCCTCATTGCTGACTCAATAGAGAAATTTCAGGTGAGAGTGGCAGACGGTGGTAAGATCCAATTCTGAGGTCAGTGTAGTGACATCCCAATTTTGCTAGATCATCAACTGATTTACCTTGATTTATTTATTCTAGCTCTGAATGAGATTGAAGCTATTTTGAGTGTTAATTGGCCTCAAAGATTTATGAGATTCTGGACTCGATACGATGATCTTTAAGCAAAATGGCTAGGTTGTGGAGTTACATGAAATCAAGAGTCCTTCTTCCACCTCAATTGCTAAAATCCACTTCACAAAAATAGAGCCCCATCAGAATACAGGGTTGAGCGAATTACTGATCGAATTTGAAATCCTATTTTAGGAACCCCAAGGGACTTCCTCCTACATGAAGTCACGACCACTGAATTTCTCTCAAACCAGGAACTAGCTAGTCATAGTTCAGCCTTATTGGTACCCTCATGCTCAAAAAGATGGAATTGAGTGCTAATGTAAAGACATAATGGAACACAACATTATCCGAAAGACCCAATCTCCGTATTCCTCCACTATTCTTCTGGTTGCCTGACTAGATATAACATTTTTGTGTGGATTACAAGGTTCTGAACTCCAAGACAATCAAATTCAGATTACCCATTCTAGTAATTGATGAGCTCTTAGAAGAGTTACATAGGACACATTACTTCTCCAAGCTGGATTTACGCTTGAGCTACCACCAAATTAGAATGAGCCTCTAATGTGGAGAAAACAGCGTACCAAACTCACTATAGGCATTTTGAATTTCTTCTTATGCCAATTGGTCTCACCAACACACCAAGCACTCTTCGGGCCTTAATGAATGAAGTATTCTAACCCTATTTGAGGCAGTTTGTTTTGGTGTTGTTTGACAATATTCTTATCCACAACAAATCTTGGGAGGACCATCTATCACACCTCTAAATTGTCTTTAAATTACTCTAGCATTATTAGCTTTTCTTAAAACGCTCCGAGTGTATTATTGTTTAAATCCAAGTGTCTTACCTAGGTCACATTATTTCGAAAGAAGGGGTGGCATTAGACCAAGCTAAAATTGCAGCAATGATAGAATGACCCAAACTGAGCACTGTGAAGGGGCTTCGGAGGTTTTTGGGACTGACTGAATATTAGCGAAAGTTTGTTCAAAACTAAAGCACGATTGCAACTCCTTTGACATCAATGTTGCATAAAAATTCTTGCCAATGAATAGGTGAGGCCTCTAAGGCCTTTGATCAGTTGAAGGTAGCTATAACCTGCGCCCTAGTTTTGTCCATACTGAACTTCACGTTTCCATTCATTTTAGAATGTGATGCGTCAAATGTTGGGATAGGGGTGGTTTACAACAAGAAGGAAAACTTATAGCCTATTTCAGCCGCACATTAGCCACACGCTACATGGGACTTCTGGCTTATGAAAAGAAACTTATCGGGTTAGCCAAGGTCGTACTTCAGTGGTGAGCCTATTTATGGGGCCTGGTTGGGTCGGTCATGCTGGGCCCGAATCCAGTCATAACGACTCATGGGCCGATCAGTCCATCTTTCAAGGATTGGTCTCACACCTATAGGCTAAGCAAGGCCCAGGCCCAGGGCCAGATATATACAGCCCACTTCCAGATGAAAACCTCCCATGCAGAAGTAGAAGTCTACGTAAAGACTTAAACCTAGCGTCCATCCCATATATAAGGTATGATTTTATCACGAAAGGGGTACGCAACTCATAAACCCTAATTCTCCTGATTCTCTAGCCCGAATACCTTCCAAGAAACTAACTTGAGCGTTGGAGGGGCTTATCGGGACACAACCCCCGACGTGCCTTAGTTTGTTTTGCAGGAACCTTCAAGCCGGAGCTGATCAACCTCATGGATCCAAACGACGACGTGCAGCCTCGTCAAAATTTGGCTGAACCAGTTTCCAATCCCATCCCTAGTCTTTAAGCCACTGCCTAACCTCCAACCGATGTCTTATGTCTCCCAACATCCAATCATTGAGGTCCAATTCTCCCAGTGGCACAATGCCAATGCAGAGAAATTCGAACAGTGTCATCAAGCCCAGCAAGAAATCAAAGATGACATCTGTTGCCATCATAGATTCGATGTAATAGACAGCATCGACAACAAGTAGAAGCCCACCGCAACAACGATGACCATTGATACCTTCAAATCCATGGGAACACCATCGTCTCCATCAAAGCCTTCAATTTTGAGCAAAATTCCAAATACTCCAAACCTTAAACTCATGCTATGTTTTGAAAATTCTCTATAATTACAAAATTATCGCAACCAAAGGTTGAGGAAAAAGCAATCGGGTCTGAGGTATGTGAAGACAAGGGAGGAGATATTGGGTGAACCTTTGACGACGGAGGAGGTTAAGGAGTTGGTTGATGGGTGCTTGAAGTTCAACTGATAATTGAATATGGACATGTATGCTTTAGCCTTCATTTTGTTATTGCTTTTGTTGGGTTTTTGATTCCTTTCCTTTAATTGGGAAATGTGCTTGATTTGTGAAGTTAATTGGAACTAGCACATTCTGTTGGTTGAGGGATTCAATTAATCAGTTAATGTTGGAAGCAAATCCACAAGTTGTTGTTGGCTTTGCTTTTCTTACAATGTTGTTATATGTATTGTATGATAGAAATTGTAATTTGCGCACTGGATTCCTAGTTGTCTCTGGCTGGGGAAGCTTGGAGTGTTGAGCTTGTTCAATTTTCACCTTCAAGCAATCTTTCTGCATCTAACTATAATTCTACTGTGGTGCCTTGTTTTGTGATGGTGCATCTCACTAAAATTTTATGTCTTCATTCATTTTGCAAGTAGAGATGGTTTCGCTCATAACATATTGGATAATATTCATGCTCATTGGAAAAGGAGGAGAGTGTGTAAAATTAACTACAAAGGTGTATGTACTATTGATATGGATAATGTCTGCCAGCTGTTAGAGGTGGGTTTCTATCTATGATACTGAGTTGTGATTCAATTTTCATTTTCATATGTTATGCTAAGCTTGATGATTCCAAGTATCATTTAGTTTGTAATTTGTATCATTTAACTCCAATAATCTTGTATTTGACTGTTTGAGTAATTATTAAATGAAACTTACACTACAACGTAGTTGTTAAAAATGGCATGCTTGTAACTGATTGGCTATAGACTTTAGTACTAGTAAAATTGATAGAAAATGGGTAATATATTTTAGGAGATAGTAAAGTAAATGAACACCTATGAATACTTAAGGTGATTTTCTTTATTGCTCCAGGATTTTCTTGTTAGTTATGCTTATTTTGAGGAGAAATATCATAATAACAACTTCATAGCCAACTTAGAACCCTACTATCATAACCAACTTTTAAAAAACGTAGCTAAAAACAATTAGCTACGTTTTTTGAAACATAGCTAATAATTTTTAGCTACAAAACTTAGACACAGCCAAAATGTATTGGCAACTATTTCTTAAAGCTATGCTAATAGTTTTGCGATACTAAAATAAAGCGCTGGCAAAAAATTTTAACTACGGGGATTTGGCGACGTTTATGGTGATGAATATAAATTGTCACTAATGACTATTAGTGACAATTTTGAGACATTTAATGACAAATTTTTTCGTAGTCAAATGTCATTTTGGTTGTAGTGACAACGTTATAAACCATTTAACCCACCTTTGCTATAACTTTCCTATTTTCTTCTGTTCTTAATGCATCTCTTTGCATTGGAATTTCATGACTTTTTTTTTCAAATACCATATTTTCTTGCTAAAGCCACTTTTAGATGTTCATATTATTAGTGGATACCTTGTAGTCAAATGATTGGTCATAATTTTTATGATATAAATTGAAAATACTATTTTTCTTATGAATATTCATTTAATTAACTGAAGTATAAAAAAAGTTTATAGGATAAATATATTTTTAATAAAATTATGATGAGATTATAATTACGAGATTTATATTACTTTTATATTATCTCTAAATTGTTCCTAGTCACTATTATATTAAGATTAGATATTACTAGAGTGTACAAAAAATCTATCATCCTTTTTTTAATGAATGAAATGCTATTATAGTAGAAAGTATACAACAAGACAATTGAGTACATGACGTTAAGTATACCAGTAATGATAAAATATCACGAAGACAACTTAATTAAGACAAATGATCACTGTATACATTTTAACAGAATATTAAAGATGCCATCTGCTCAGCATGTCAGTAGAAAGAAGGTGCTGGCCATTCCTAGCATAGAGATGAGCTCGTATCATGTTGATGATCCTATCCGCTACCAGATATTTATCTTCCTTCTTAGTAGTATATCGTCGATTATTTCTTTCCCTCCAAATGCAGTAGATGGAAATGATGAAAACAAATTTGAATAATATTGCATTAGGTAGTAACCTTCTCGTATGAGTAATCACCTAGTTCATCACTGATTCCCAGCAGAAACTACAGTGTTGTGAAGGCAATAAATGTAAGATTCTACTCCATATTGCTTTTGAAAAGATGTAGAGGAAAAACAAATGATATCTAGTCTCTACTGCGTTACAACAGAGAATGCAAATGTCTTCCATACTCTCTCTCCATTTGCTTGCGGTAGAGGACTGATTTCCAACCAATTTTCAATCCAAATTCAAGTTTTAGCACCATTATTTTGTGGTTGATACAAGGGTATATGATATCCCTCAATTTCATCATTTGTTTTAAGGTCCAAAATCCCTCCTTAGAAAAATTGGTTTGCCAGAAGTCTGAGTTCTTCAAGTAGTATTTATGGATCCATTTTGTCCAAAGAGCGTCATGATCTATATATAGTCTCCATAACCTTTTGCACATTAGAAATGGAAATGATTCCTAAGCCACCTTGCAAATGATTCCTAAGCCACCTTGCCTTTTAAAGATAGTTACCCCATTTCATTTAACTCTAGCCCTCTTGGAGTTACCCAAAGTACCAGGCCAAAGGAAGGATTTAATAGCCCTGTCCATCTCCTTGATAGCTTTTTCTAGCAAAGCAACATGAGCAGTCCATTAAAGATGAAGATTTTTAAGCATAGAGATAATGAGGGTGTCTAGTTGCATAGGAAAGAAAGCGATTCTGCCAAGCTAAGATTCTGGATTTTAGCTTTTCAATAAGCAGTTTTGGAGTTGAGGTTTAGAGAATATAATAGGCACTTCCAAATATCTAAAAGGAGCATGAGAGGAGTTAAGACAAGTAATTCTTTTGATTTCTGTTGTTGGACCCCGAATATTTCATAAAAGTTAGAACTATTTGAAGGAGAAATTTTGGCAAGTAGTCATGAGTAAAGAGCAAATGAATGAAAATTCTTGAACCAAGAAATGATGGGCAAGGGTAAAGTAGCGAATGAGAAATGTGGATATGTCCAAGTTTTGCTTTAATGTTTCTGGTGGATTAAAGATTTTGAAGTGAGAAGAATTAAGGTAAAAGTTAGAAGTAGAATGAAAGCCAAAAATGAAGTTACATTTATGTAGTAAGTTGATGAAGAATATGTACATATGTGTATGTTCTGTTGTTGGTGTTCATAATTAATCATGGACTATATATTTTTCTTTGGATGATATTGATTTGAAAAGGAGTTGAGAATGAGGAGTAAATCAAGTAGAAAAGGTAATCTTAGTATGATTTGTGTTAAGAAAAGATTGTGAAACAAAATGGATGGTTGATCTGAAAAATGTTTATGGAGTATACTTCAGTCTTTTAACCACAACTTTTTCTCTATTTATCCAAACGAGATGATTCTTAACTTGAATTAAACTAGAAACTTATGGCTACATTTCTTGTGAAGACATCAAATTTAAATTCTATCCTTAAGAATCTCAAAATTTGTTATGAATTTGAGAATTGGGTGCAGTACATTGGTGGATGAATGTAAGGTACGTATTCTGAATTTGGGGAAAATTCTGGATCGATCTAGGCAAGATTAGAGAAAGTTGTCTTCTGGAAAGTTGTAGATCTTTCTTTTAGCTTTCCAATGATACATAGTATGGAATTTTTAGACTTCTAGGCTGAAAGTTATAGTCCTTGTAAAGGAAGATGTATCTTTTGTCTTTTCACTTCTTCTATGTTTTGTATCCTCTATGTTTTGCTTCTTCTGTGTTTTGCTTCTTCTAACTTTTGCTTCTTTTATGATGATGCCATCTTCTTCTATGTTTCTTCTGTGATGATGTCATCTTCTTCAGTGTTTTACTCCTTCTGTGTTTTGCTTCTTCTATGTTTGCTTCTTCTGTGTTTTGCTTATTCTGCCTTTTGCTTCTTCTGTGATGACGTCATCTTCTTCTGTGTTTCTTTTGTGATGACATCATCTTCTTCTGTGTTTTGCTTCTTCTATGTTTAGCTTCTTCTACCTTTTGCTTCTTCTGTGATAACGTCATCTTCTTCTGTGTTTCTTCTGTGATGATGTCATCTTCTTCTATATTTTACTTCTTCTGTGTTTTAGCCTGGCCTATTTTCTGTTCCATT
>JAOTIZ010000201.1:5344382-5354582 GCA_027123425.1 Erythroxylum panamense
TTTATTGAGTTGAATTGGGTAGATATTGATGAGGAAATGAAATGGAAGAGGAAATCTAGGTATAAGATGAGTTAGTTATAAATGTTGAAAGTTTGAAAATCTAGAAATTGTTAGCAGAAAAATTTCCACTGATATGCTTTTGTTTTTTAGCCATAACTTGTTCTGTAGTTATCCAAATGAGTTGATTCTTGAACTAAAAACATATGGCTACCTTTATTATGAAGACATCAAGATTAAATTTTGTTTTTAAGAGTCTCCAATTTCGATATGAAAATGAGAACTGGATGCGGGAAAATCTTGGATGTGTGTATATGTTTGTGTTCTATTTTAGGTGGTTATGAACAAATAGGGAATATGAATTTGGGTATGGTTGATGTTGAGCTAAGCTTGAGGTATACATGAAGTAGACATCAACTAGAAATGATTAATTTTGAATATGAAGTGCTTGATACTTAGGAATAAGATATGTTATGGAAAGAGGATAGAAATTTTGAATGATAAGGTGTAGATGAATATGATGATGGAAATGAGTTGAGAGTTGAGGGTCTAATGAACTCAACTTGGTGTTTGAGTTGATATGAAGTGGTTTTGTGTTAGAAGAGGTGAATTTGAGAAGATTATGGGTGTATATAGGGTTAAAATGAATTTGAGAAGATTATGGGTGTATATAGGGTTAAAACCATTGGAGAGGTTTTAAAGGGAGTTTTGTGTAACATATGTCCGTTAAACGGACATTAAGCCCATTAAACAAACTTTCTCGGGTGAAAAAGCACCCTTAAGCCCGATAATGTCTATTAAACAGACATTCTCGGGATAGCTACAGTAAATCACAACTTTGACCCTCTTAAAGGCAAATTCTCGGTTTGAGGCCTTCATGAACATTTGTAGCGTTCTCATTTGAATTGAAAAAGATTGATCAAACGAAATTATGGGAATCTGCTGGAATAGTGTAAATAGGATTATTGTTACTAAGCATACTTCGGTGTTTTGATTATATATGGATCTGTACGATCCCAAATGATATGATTATTGATTTGGAGTACACTAGAGAAATAGGGCTATAAATTATCTGAAGAAGTCGGATTTTGATTCATTCTCTAAGATATTGAAACTCTAGATGGAAGTTGTGCATAGTACATTGTTTTTGTATATGAACAACTCGAAAATGTTTGAGGCATATCTTCCAAATTTCTTAACCAAATTGAGTGATTTTGGAGTCAATAGAAACATAAGACATTGGAAAACACTTTTCTAGAAGATAGTAGGACCAAATTACATCATTTTCACTTTTCAAATTGATTGTGAACAATAGACCTGAAGGTCTAGGCTTTTGGAGAATTTATAAGAAGAAATGAGAGTTTTGATAATGTGTCATCATGTAATGTTGGCATAACCTTAATGAGTGAATTGTTGGTATTAAAGTACCAAAGACATGTGTTTAATGAAGATGAAGTGGTCCATATAATTAAAGTTGTGATTCAAAAAGAGAAGTGAAGTGTATCTATTGAAAATGACGAGAAATTGAGTTATAAAATGTGAAATTGTATAAGATGTGAAATTTGATAATATACCCAGGATTGTCACTGAGCATGCATTGTACATAGTCCATATACATATTTGTGCATAAATAAATGCTCTAATTGTGCAAAGTTATTAATGTGTGTGTGCAATGTGTGTATTGGATAATTGTGATGTGCAGGTTAAATGTTCACATTCAGATGTTTCTAGATCTTGGAAGCAATTGCTAATCTGGAACTTACTGTGAGTAGACCGAGATGGTCTCAACTAATTATTTGTTCTATTTGAATTTTGTATTGATTGACTACTGAATGTTCATATAAATGTGAATGACTGTGTTGGTTTTCGGATAGGAGGTCCGATGATTGTGATGTTGATTTGGATATTGAAGTGCTACTTGAATATGAATTGGATGAACTATGTGTACTTAATGTTATTGTTAAATATGTTATGAATGTACATTTGCATATGAATGAAAGGGTGAATTCTCAACTCTAATGTTGAATGCCAGACTAAGGTCCGAAGATATGAGAAAGTGATTGAATGGGATATGCAAATGTGAGTGGTGCATTTTATTGCATGAATGCATGAAATATAATGGCTGTTGTGACCAAAGTAGACAACGATTAGAGCTTAAAGCTCAACGAGTGAAAATGACCCTCGAGCTCAAAAGTGATTCCGAGCCTCAGGCTCAACGTTTAATGAACCCTGTATTCCCCAAGTGGATAAGGGACAGTTATTAAAGAGCCCTATATGGGACAGTTTAGGCAATCGATCACAACAAAATAACAAATGGAAAGTGAGTCTCATGTGCATTACATATGCATAATATGAAAGATTAAGTGTATTGAATGTGAAATAAAGTGAGATGTGTGAATTATGTGTTATGTGACCGGGTCAGCCATCGATGATGGTCACTCAATGAGTTCGCAAAACTCACCCAAAATTTACAATTATTTTTCAAGATCAGAATAATACCCCATTAGGCCAATAGGAGTATACCTATTGCATGTGAGTGAAAGAAGAGGTCGGGATCAGTTGGCATCTGCATTAGTGTTTTTCCTATTGTATAAATTTTTACTCCGCCGTTTCAAAAAAAATATTGTATTCCAAAATTTAGTTCAATGTGTATACAAAGGCTTTTATAGTGGAATGTAAAGACATTATAACTAAAGTGTTATGTCTTTGTGAAAGGTGCCCAATTGGCTATTGAAAATTCTATTGATTGTATTGTGTTGATTAAAAATGTTTAATATCGATTTCTGCAAAATTTGTTATTGATTCAAAAAAAATTTATATCGACTTTTGAATGAATGAGTGCTCTAGCATGCCACCCTTGCGAGGCACGAACTCGGATATCACCTAAGATGTCGAGCACGTGTCTTGCGAGTGTGGGGTGCTAAATCTACACTATCTGATCACAGAATAATCATCAAATACAAAATAACATTATATCCAAAGTTTTCATCTTATTTGTACAGTGTTCATGATGATGGTCATTATTTCCTTGATTATGTAGATGTCAAATAATTCATCAAATTTATCTCATATTCATACTTCTCATAAACATTAACATGATACTTACTTGTTAAAACTCCAAAATCTTCAAATATCAAATAGCCAGAATTTTCATGCAACTTATGTACACCATCGTAAAGGTTGGCATGTTTAGGTTTTCTTGAGGCAAAAGAAGTAGATAACAAAGTGGGAGTGGTAGAAGATAAGGGAAAGCAAAGTTTAACTTTGGTGGATGTTTGATGAAAAACTCTATGTACAGGAAAGAAACTTGAAGAAGATTTCTATAAAGAAAGTAACTAGAACAAACAACAGTACTTAGTCTTTCAACTTCAAAAGAACACAATTTAGTTTTTCTAATAAAATCATAAAGTGTAACTTAACTAAGTTAGTGACACTTGTCACTTATGTAACTTCTGTGGTTTTAGACTAGTTATCAATTAACTGGTTCAATCTTCTCCATATTTTTCTCCAATTTGTCTCTTAATTTTCAAAATCATTATCTCAAAAATTGTGAAGTCGACTCCTAAATTTCCTCATCATCATTTATTCTTACTTTTATTTTCATTCACCAATTTTCTTGCCAATTGGCATTTTTCCTAGTTCAATAATAATCAACAATTTCATAAATTATTCCTAAAATTCACCAAAATTCATATTTAACAAATACACTCACCAATTAAATTTTCAGTACAACAAATTCAAGAATTCTCAATAGTATCACATCACAATTCAATTATACCTGGAATTATTAATGAATGCATGTACAATTATTTTCATGTGCAAAAGTTCAATATTCACTTGTATGTGTATATCATATAATGTATGATCATGAAATGTGCTTTCTAATCTCTCATTTTCCTGTTCTAGCCTTCACGAAGGTAATGGGGTGTTACAAATATACATACACATACAGATGTATGGGAAACATGTATATTATAAGAATATAAAATAATAGATTCATAATTGAATAATCAAGTCGATCGCTTGATTATGGTTTAGACTGTAGTGTTGCAATTTATTTTCGTACAAGTAAAAGAATTTACTTTAAGGGAATGATGAGTTTCATATCAAGATAGTAGTTGACTATCGATAATGGAACTATTAAATGAATCTGGAATGAAGTATGTTTTAAAGAATAAAGTGGGTAGTTACTTTAATCTTAAAACAAACAACTTAAGTATTCATTTATTATGGACCACAATCTTGATGAGTGGTGAACTCATATGTGTTTCATTATAATTCTTGATATGATCATAATGAATTTTTACAGAGTATCAATCCAGTGTTTGTATGTTGGAATTATTAATTGAAACATGTATCAGGGAACATTTACTCAAATAAAGAATTTATAGTGATATCATCACTTCTAGATGTTTTATATAGATTGGTAATTAAACTAGCGCCAATAGTTTGATGAACTAGTTACCTATCAAGTCTTAACACCAAGATGAGATCTTGTGTGTTGATCACCATATAGAGTAAAACAGGAGATTTAGAAGGAAAAACCAAGATAAGGGCAAAACGATAATTTCACCCTTTAATGTGTAGATGGCTATAATATGGTTCATATTAGAGTTTGCAATTAGACATCTTATTTGAAACATTTATTCTTATAATATTTAGTAATTCAAGAGTTCAACTAATTGTCTTTAGTAGAATGACATTTAGTTAATAAGCTGGAATTAATTATAATGAGATTAAATTAATTATAGGCTTATTGGTTCCTGAATTATATTAGTCTAATTAGATTCCCCATTTGGCTTCTAGAAAGGTTATCAAGTAAAGTAAGAAATACAAATAGATGTTTTAAAGTGTACAATTGAATGTTGGGCTTACTTTAATTAATTATTAATTATAACCCCATATGAACATTTAGAAATGGACAAGGCTTTGGTTTAATTTGATTAATTAAATTAAAACAAAGTTATTAAAGATAAATGGAGGTAGAATTTCGGTTTTAATGGGCTAAATGTGCAGCTGCTCATTTAGCATTGGTTTGCTACATTTAAGATGGATTTTAACATGTTTTATCATCATTAAATAGAGTTATGACCTTATCATTAAATGGTTTAATGGTGGTCTTTTAATGATAGGATGTAACCTATTAGCATTCATTGGATTAAAGAAGAAAGAGGTGCATTTGATGGACCATCTTCCTTCTTTTCAACACAAAAACTGACAATGATATGTCTCGTTTAGTTTAATAGTCTTTTCATATAGCCATCTTAAAGACAAACGAGAAGAGTCTCATTTATTGGCTTCTTTATGTTTGATTAAAGAATGAAGTGATGCATTTGATGCAAATCTCTTCTTTCTTTTGAAGTTACCTGAAATTGAGGAGTGAGAAGGTTTTCTTGCATTTTTGACTCTCTCTCATATCTTACATGTGTGAGCTAAGAATTGCATCAGAAGTGTCTCATCATTGGCTTCTTTATTATAAAGAAAATCTCTTCAAGGTTTCTTCTCCTTTCCCACCAGAGGAATTTGTTATCCAATTTGTCTAAGAAGAACAAGTGGTAGATCGGATTGGTCGAGAATACATTATCAAGAATATGATACAATAATGAGAAGAGGATACATCACTTAAGAGAGGATATATTGCTGAGGATAGGATAACACAGCGAGGAGTTAAAGTTGTAGTGAAAGAGTCGGTAATAATTTTCATCTTGTGTTTAAGCAACTGTATATCTATATACCATATCATGTATGGCTATACATGTTTGGTTATATTGCTTCTACTGCAATTTTGATTTCTAAAAAGTATTGAAATCTACAGTTTTATCCAAATTGTGCATGCTTTATTTTTCCGATCCAACAAGATTGTCATGAATATTAGGTGAATTTCTAATTTCAATACTAAGTTTAATTTAATCACATTGAAGTTCAAAAATTAAGTTTGAATTTAAACAACACTATGATATGTGGCATTGTTACACCCCATGAATCGAGAAAGTAAGTTCTCATTATAACTACTAAGCTCGTAGAATATTTCACCGATAAGCCTCATAAGAGTTACATGACGGGTTTTTAGCCTATATACCATCCTAGAGGTTTATTATACAATGGATTGTCATGAAAATTAGGTGAATTTTGAATGTGAATACTAAGTTTGAATTCAAACAAACAATAAGCTATGTGCAGTAAATAGTTATGTAATTCATAAATTGGTATCATCAATTATTCAATCAAAACCCAAACATAAATACTTAGACTATTAAAGTAGTTCACAAAAACTTAACAATTATTCCAAGAATATTGTAAAGAACAACACAAAACCTAAACATTGTAGACATTAATTAGTTAGACGACTTACCTAAATAGAAGGACAATCGCAGACTACAAAAAAGAAGGATGAGGTTAGACGATTATTGAGTAGCTTCCAACACAAAACACGACCTGCAAAAAAAGATAATTTCATATTTAATATAATATATTTGTTCATAAAGTTGGGTTTTAGGACTTAAAATGTAGAAAATGCTTATAACTAAAGTTTTTGGACACATAACCAGTAGCTTACTGTTAACAAAGTTTTAACAACTTTGTGATAGTGATGGGCTCACAATAGTTTGTGAGTGATGAAAACTTTGATGAAGAGTGAGAAGTAACAGGACCATGATTTGAGAGTGAAATTAGAGATTTAAAGTGAACTTTAGTTGAACAACCTATAGGCAGTAGTAAAACAAAGTTCCTTACATATATTCATATGCAATTAACCCATTATCTTCAATCATTTTTATTTGTTCTTCAAATAAGTTTCAATCATCTTACCAGTAAGATATCCTTTTATTCTAAAAATTTCCTCCTCCTTTAAATATTATATCACAAAAAATTAAGTTATTTTAAATATTTCTATCATATATATGAAAAAATAATTCCATATTAAATTGACCTTATCGTGGGTAGAGGATATTAAGTTCTTTGAATCTTTTTCTAGTAATTTGATATACGCTGTTATGATTTCAATTTGAAAATTATATATATATTAAAAGGAACTTAAAATCAAACTCTAAAAATGAGAACAAGAAACAATATAATAGTAGCAATGAAATAGCATCATACTCACTGAAAATAGAAAACTCTTAACTTTGGAGGACTAATTGTTTGTCCTAATTTAAATTATGCTATTGAAATTAATATAAGCAACTTCCTAACACAAATAAAATCTTAAATTTCTTGTCTAATGAAGTTTAATGTTACGAGGTATCCACTAAATTCATACCCAAATTCTAACAGGTTTCAAATTAAAATACCAGTCATCGATGAAGAAACTATTCTTTTTAGAAAACAAAAAAACATCCATCAACATAAAACAAAATATTCATACCATTAACAATTCTTCTCAATTAATCAAAACAAAAATAAATTATTTTGTTTCCTATCAAAATAGAATAGTTAAAACGTATGAGAACTTTCATCGAACTATTTATAGGTGGTCAAAATTCAACCCAAACTAACAACAAAAAATTTGTCTTTTCCCATTCATCACCAACATTAACACATTCAAACAAACCATCCAACCATTAATAGTTAAAATACATGTAAATAACTCAACAACTCACCCTAAAACTGACCATTAACATAGCAGGACACAAAAAAATGAAACAAGAAAAAAAATAACCCAGAACAAAAGAATGGATGACTTACCTCGACTACTGTTGTAGGGAGACGATGAAGGACAAATGAAAAGAACAAGATGAAAGAATATGAACGGATCAGGAGAAGAGATGCTGAGATGACGTCATTTGTCATTGAACAAATGACGTCATCTTAGGTTAAATTTTTTTCACTCTGACACATTTAGCGACGAATTCAATATTTGTTGCCAAACGTTAATATGCAGTTGAAGATTTGGTGACCAATTAACAAAATCGTCGCCCCTTGGATGAATGTGACCTCATTTCACTTAATTTGTTTACATGGCTTTCCATTTTGCGACGATATTGCAATCCGTCTCCAAATGTTCAACATTTGGCTACCAATATCCAAAAACGTCGCTAATGCTACACAACATTTGGCCACCAATATCTGAAAGCATTGGCAACGCTACACTTTTTTTTATAGATTTTAATTTTTGCTAAATTTTTAAAAATATCATAAACATAAATAACTATAGAAATTATATATAATAAATACATTTTTGTGAGACCACATAAAATTATGAAATCATATATATTAAAAAAGATTAATAAAAGGTATAAATGACATTTTTGTTAACTAAATTTTTTTTTATACTTATACAATCCTTGTTATTAATATTAAATTTTATCTTTGAAATGACATTGTTGTTAACTACATTTACTTTTAGGCTTACAATAGATTTTGAATAATATTAAATTTGATGTTTAAAAATGTTATATTAATATTTAATATTGATTATCCATTTTTTACTATATTGCAATTTATTTTTAATTAAATTGTTATTATTATTATTATCATCATATATGGTAATTAATATAATGTTATATGAATGTATACATAATAATTGTAACTAGTATAATGATTTATGAAATATTACATTATATATAAATTTTCTCATATCTTACTTATTTAATATATATTATTCTATTTAATAATAATTATCTATTTATTATATAAAATTCCGTATTGTAACATATAGTTTATATATTATATATTATTATGTTAGCCAAATGGTAATCGTCACCAAATGGTCCTCACCAAATGGTATATTTCTTTCGACTTAATCGAAGATGACGTCATTTACCTTGACAGCAAACAACTTCATTTTCTACTAGGTTATTAACATGAAAATAGACCTCTCTTTGTTTTCATGTTAGCCGTCAACATTCCTCTTCATTCACCGTCAAATAAGTGTCGTCCCCTTTGTTGTGGTCATCTCCTATGTTGCGGTCATCACTGTCAAAGAAGCATCGTTACCTATGTTAGTATTGTTCTTCTTTTCTATTTTCAATTCCTCCTTCTTGTACTCTGTTTTATTACTATGTTTAGGAGTTTATTATGAGTTTTATGTTCTACTTAAGGTGTATAGGTTTGTGTTTGTGTTTGGAAGATGGTTTCTTGTGTTTTGGTGTTGAATGTATATGAGTCAACGTTTTTTTCCACCGTCTATGCTTGACTTTTCATAATTAAACTGTTAACATGAATTCATCGTAAAATGTCCACACGGCGACTAGTTTCCGCTGGTGACAATGAGCTCCATTGGAAGGAATGTGGCAAAATTGTCAAAGCATGAATAACGAATTAATGCAAAACAAATCCTCTCTTCATACACTAATAATCGCTAGCCTTCTATGGCCAATCTTCTTCTTCAAGGTTCTTAGTATTATCCAAATTACATCTTTTTCTTTATTATCAATATCTCATTTTCTACTATAAATCTATTATATGAACATCTGATTGTATACACTAAATATTCTGTTAAGCTTCCTTGAATCTTCAAGAGAACATAGATGAAAATGGAGGCGATGGTGATGTCTTGATGGTTCCTATAGGATTAGGGAAATAGGTTGTTTTGGAATAATGATTAATTGCAAAAATTATGTCTGTTCATTATTACGGTCATCGAGTTTATCAGTCAGGTGTGCATGTGTATGAATTTGACTTCCTAATATTGCTTGATTTAGCTTTAGTTGTTCTATTATCTTTGCTCATTAGCTGAAATGCTTAGTACATGCGGTTCATCTAATATTGTCGTGCATACTGCATTTGGGAAATCACTCACCGTATCGTTTGCAAATTTATTTAAAGCAAAGAGGTTGTTGGAAGTTGGTGTCAATTCACCAGACCTTGAAGGACAATCTTTAACTATTTCAATTGATGGCTTAGAGGGTGCAAAGAGGCTTCTTGGGAATCCAGACATTAGAAACCCCTTCACCTTTTTTACCAACTTTAATGTTATCGAGAATTCAAAAAAATAATTATTTCTTTTCCTTTTCAATGGAATGTTAGACGTTGAACTTTATTTATTATTTTGTTTGTAAGAATTGTTAAACTTTTAATTAATATCTTATACTACTCACCAATATGTATGTGTATATATATATACATATATATATATATGTATAGATATACATACATATATACATATATATATATATATGTATATCTATACATATATATATATATGTATATATATATATGTATATCTATGTACATATATATATCTATGTACATGTATATGTATGT
>JAOTIZ010000201.1:5424354-5442395 GCA_027123425.1 Erythroxylum panamense
TATATCACCCACCTAGAATCGCACGAGAATCCGACTACTGCTGTCCGTCCTCTTGCGATGGAAACTGATCTGCTTGGTTGCCTATATTAAACCAAGTCTTAAATTAAATAATATTCAAAGGGAAATAATTAAAAAGCTTCGGAAAACAAATAAGCAAATTTCTGGAAAAGGGGAGTTCGCCGCGACGAAGGCACTGCTCGCCGCGGCGAAGCCGTACGCAGCGACGAAGGCCAAGCCTTCGCGGCGAGCGCCCGCGCACGTCACGGCACGCACGTATGCGTGCTCCGCGACGCAAACCCCTTCGGCACGCCGCGACGTGCAACAACGTGCACGCGGCGTGCACAAAGAATTCGCACGCCGCGGCGTGCTCTTGAGCACGTCGCGACGTGCGGATCGGGACTTCGTTCCCGAACCTGCAAAACTCCAGATTTTCGACTCTAAATCGTTCCAACCTCAAATGTGATACTCCCAAGCCATAGATCAAGTCTTCTACTATCATTCTAACCCATTCCAAGTTTCAGATTCGTCCTAAAATCATCAATCACGGATTTCCCCCAATTTTCTCATCCTAAAACCCTAATCATTGTTTCCTCTCAAATCCGATCTATCTAAGTGTTTAATCCAAACGAAAACACAATAGGAAGGTCGTAAACTTACCGATTGAAGCCTTAAACTCGTCAAAACTGGCGAAAACGCAAAACCCTTTTCTCTTCTCCTCCTCCTCTTCCGACGGCAACTCTTCTTTCTTTTCCTTTCTATTTTTCCTTTTCTTTTCTCTTTTCTTTTTCTATTTATATCTAGGTCTTATTAACACCTAGGGCACGGTCAAAGACCAACCTACCCCTCCTTTTAAGCCTAACTCAAATCCGACTTAAATGAACTTCCCGAAACACCCTTACACTTTTTAATCCTCTAATTTCTTAATTAACCCTAATTAGCCTCAATTATATTCCAATAAATCAACGCTAAGCCCAAAACAATAAATTATCAAAATTCACACTTAATGACATCATAAATAAAATTCGGGGTCTAACAGTAAGCGTCTTCTTGATCTTGATCGTCTTATCTTATTTATGGAGGAGAAAATCTAAAACGAAGTCAACTTCTGGAACTACACCAATTGAAAATTTGTTCCATGTTTCCTATAAAGATCTCCATCAAGCAACTAGTGGATTTTCTGTAAGCAATTTAATAGGATCAGGTGGTTTCTGTTCATATAGGGTTTTTGAATCAACTGATAAAGACAAGTAGCCATTAAAGTCTTTGATTTTCAAAATGTGAGAGCTTTAAAGAGCTTTCTTGTTGAATGCAAAACTTTGGGGAACATTCGACACTGGAATCTTATGAAGATCCTAACTTATTGCTCTAACCTAGATTACAAGGGCAATGAATTTATGGCTCTAATATACCAATTCATGGAAAATGGGAGCTTGGAAAATTGGTTGCATCCAATCTTGACAGAAGAGACATAATAAGGCATTTTGACCTTCTTCAAAGACTAAACATTGTAATTGATGTATCATCTGCCTTACATTATCTCCATGATCAATGTGAAAGTTCAATAATTCATCGTGATTTAAAGGCTAGCAATGTTCTTCTGGATAGTGACATGATTGCCTATGTAAGCGATTTTGATCTAACAAAGATCATCTCAGCCATCAACGATTTATCACAAAGCCTAACTAGCTCTACAGGAATAAAAGGGACAATTGGCTAGACTGCTCCAGGCACCAACTTCTTTCTTTTAATAATACAAATATTCTAGAAGTAATATTGCTTCAAAGTTTATCATGTTCAATTATCACTTCTATTCATCACATTAATTAAAGAACTAACAGAAAGTTCAGCTAATTGGTTGCAAATGACCTTTGTATTACTTCATTAATCGTAGAATATGAAATGGGTGGGGAAGCAACAAAAGAGGGAGATGCATACAGCTATGGCATCCTTGTGTTAGAAATATTATCAGAAAAAAGACCAATTGATGAAATGTTTAAAGACAGATTACATCTTCGAGACTTCATTGGTATAGCCATTCCACAAAAACTATAGTATGTAGTAGACCCAGTTCTTTTTGAAATAGAACCTGCAGGAGAAGCAACCTCTAGAGAAGATGATAACAATGCAATCAAGATCAATCTAAATTTGAGCTCCATGAAGCCAAAAGTGTAGAAGTGTTTACTATCTACATTTGAGGTTGGAGTTGCATGTTTTGCAGAATTGCCTAAAGATGGAATGAATATAGAGGTTGTGAATAGGAAACCGCATTTGATCATAAATGCTTTTCTAGGAAATTAGGTCTATAGATGCTTATCATCATCATCATCCAGTCCGAAATCCCGCAATGAAGCAAAATCTAGAGAGGTCTAATAATACGTAGCCTTACCCTATATAGTAAAGAGGCTATTTTCGGTAGACCTACATACAAATGAAACAATATAAGAATAATGCAGGTTACAGAAAAATGGTAAAACTAGCATGGTAAATTATTAAGAAAATAAAATTACAATAAAAACATCAATAAATAGAAATAATAATAAAATAATAAAATATATAGATATATATAAAATAATGAAAATAAGACTAATAATAATAATATGAAAATGCTAATAATAATAGAAATAAAAACCAATACAACTACGAAAAGACAATAAATAATTAAATAGTAATAAAATAAAACCAAGCTAGAATATTACAAATAGAACCTAGATCCCCCAAATACAGGTAGCCAAAGAAGAAGATTATCCAAGGTTGTGTTTCTCTAGTAGGAGAAAGAACTGTCTGTTAGGAGAAAGAAGAAGCCAAGATGGTATGTTTGTATGGAAGAAACACTGCACGTTGGTGATTTCTACCAATAAAAATATAGAGAGAGAGAGAGAGGAGGTCATTCACCCCATGGCTTGATAAAGCCTGTAATTTTCCTTTTCCATAATAAAAGAGTGCAATAGCTAGAAAAACAAAAACAAAACTCGATAAGATCCACAACCCAAATCCATAACCTACAATAATCTCCCTTTGCAAAGCAACAAACGGAAGAGGAAGGCCATACAATAAATACCCAGATACCTAATAACCAACCAAGCCCGCCCAAATAACACACAAGGTGATTGAAACAAAGGAAATGCAAAAGGCAAATCCCACAAAAATAATTATCTTTGAATCAACAACGCAATACAGATCTGGAGCAAGCAACCTCAAAAGCAAAAACACAGAGAAAAACACACAAGGAGTTGCATATACTCAAGCCAGCATCATCTTCAACACGCAGAAGCCCAAACCAAATCGTTAAAGAATGAAACTTTCAAAAACCCGAGTGAAAGTAAGGAATCAAGCACTGGCAAACTATAGGCAACCTGGAAAGAGCTCACGATAATGAGCTACTAGTCACCCCAAGAAGGGGAGAATCAACACTTCCTCAAAGGATGTTAATGCTTGTGATTGACTTTCAGTGTCTAACATCAAGAAGTAGAGAAAAAAATTGCTTGAAGAAGAGAGCAGAGGATAAAAATGTCAGTATTTTGAGAAAGTAAAAAAACAAGTATGTATCAGGCCTAAGTAGAGTTATAGTAGTGGGTTTAGAGATCAAAAATACAAATTTTAGTTGATAGATAGATGATTTGGTTCATGAAAAGAAATAGAACCAGTAGAGAAACACAACAGAAAAAGAGTGGAGTATTCGGATCCGACACATGAAGATATAAAAAGTCATAGAAATTGTAAAAACATTAGAGCCTTTTTTAGTCACAAGAAAACCCCAGTCGTAATCCCCCAAATTGAAGATGACAGTAGAGGTTCAAGATCTAATTTAAAAAAAACTTGAGCCAAAAACCCTAGATCTGGATTGAAGACGAAGCAACCCAGACAACCTATCAAAGCGAGAGAGAATAGAAATAAAAACAAAAATAGAAGTCTTTCTTCTTCAATTATGTGAAAATGTACCTTCAACTAAAACTCAATACCAATTAAGTCTTAAGATTGTTAAAAGACTACAACGTATAATCTTCTTATATAAAGTGTTGATAGGTCTGAAAATATTCTTGACATGTGTGAGATATTTCAGAAAATAAAGTTTTTACTAATTATTCTCCATTCGCCAACAAATTTCTTGGGATTGCATCTTTGACAGAATTTCTAAAATTATGACACAATTGAAGAGGACTCATATTGTAGTTGAAGTCAATTGGTTGCTGCAAAATTTTGCTTCATAAATTACCCTGTTAATGCTTCCATATCTCTTGTTAATACTCTTTCCTCAATCCAGGGCGAAGAACTTTGTACGTTGAAAAATATTGTCTATTTTTTCCAAATGATGACAAAGATAAATTGAAGTTAAAAGGTTAATACAAATTTGTCAGCTATGCTTGGATACATCAGCTTATAATTTGCTTAGAAAACAGTTGAAACCATAACAAAGAACAGGAAAACAAAAGTAAGATGAACACATTAGTCAAACCATTTTGTGGTGAAGAAAAGTCACTTTGGAAATAAATATATGGTTTGCAAATTTCTTGAAAATGAAAAGACAGATCAGGGTTCTTCAATAGTATTAGGTTAGAAGCATTAGTATATATCAAATAAGAACTTACTTCAAATTTCACCTTTTAAGTTATGAACAAATTACTTGATTATCAAAAGGATCAACATTTGCCAATGCTCCAAAAAAAATTCTTTTATTCACGTATCAATTCAATTCAGGATCATGAACAGCCTGTAAAAACCATTAGTATGGAAAGAGTTTGTCAACAGTAAAGTCAAATAGTTTTTTGAATAAATTTTAGAGCACGAAATCGAAGAACGAGAATCAAAAGATGGGGATGTGTACAACTATGGCATCCTTGTATTAGATATGTTCTCAGGAGGAAGGCAACCAAATGATGAAATGTTTTTTAAACAGTTTAACACTTCACAATTTGAAGTTACCATTACCAGGTGGTCTTACCCAAGCTCTGGACCAAAGTCTTGTCCATACAATTTCACAAGAAACGGGAACAGTTGCAATGGAATAAACAGAAGAAGACAGTAATTTTTAGTTTCTTGTGATGGTTATAATCCTACGAGGATTTTCACTCATAATCCTTAAGAAGATCCAAATCTTGCTAAAGATGTTTCAAATAATTAAAATATCTAGTGATCATATCCTCACCTTGACAAATTTCACCAAGCTTCAAGGATAACTCATATTCTTGAGATTTATTTCATAAGTTAAAAGTACACTTGACTGACATTGTCATAAAGCTCCTTTCTTGTATGATAACACGAGTAGTTGAATTGAAGCTTATGTCCTCTCCTGTCTAGTTCTCCAACCATGTCATCACTATCGAATTCTCTGCGCACGCTATTGGAAGAATTGGACCACTCTTTCTAAGTTCTTTCTTGTTTTCGAGTAGCCAATTTTGCTCTTACCACCGATATACATGCGCATAAAATAAGACTATGTCAAAAGGACATAATGATGATGAACGAAACATAAGCAAAAACAAATATGAGAAAATGAAAAAATTGTATATTCCATGAGATGTACATGTCACTTTATAATACAACAGCTTTACAAGATCACTACACAATATCACTACGTTTCATATAACAAGGGATATGATCTCATCTAAAATGGTAAAGTCAGTCCCTACAATTAGTAAAAGATAGAGATCTTCAATACTCCCCCTCAAGTTGGAGCTTGAATGTTGTGAATGCCCAACTTGTCTCTTAAGCTCATGAATTGGTCCTTCCCAAGTGGCTTCGTGAATATATCTGCAAGTTGGTAGCGAGTCGGCACGTACGAGGGACTGATCATCTTAGCTTGCAGCTTCTCACGCACAATGTGGCAGTCTATTTCAATATGTTTGGTTCTCTCATGAAAAACTGGATTGGCAGCTATGTGTAACGTAGCCTGATTGTTGCAATGTAATGGTTTAGGAGATTTCGGCAATACGCCTAAGTCTCGCAAAATGTAATGAAGCCATTACAGCTCAAGGCATGTGTTGGCCATGGCCCTATATTCGGCTTCTGCTAAGGAGCGTGACACATTAACCTGTTTTTTCGATTTCCAGGACACAAGTGAGCTTCCTAGGAAAATGCAGTAACCCGTGATGGATCTTCTGGTGACACGACAACCGCCCCAATCAGAATCACAGAAGGCCTTCAACTGAAGATTATTGTTGGACGCAAGTAATAAACCCTATCCAGGAGTCCCTTTTATGTATCGGAGAACCCTTAAGGCAGCATCCCAATGAGGTTTACGAGGCTCATGCATAAATTGACTTAATGTGCGAACAGAGTAAACTAAATCTGGTCGTGTGACAGTGAGGTAGATCAACAGGCCAATCAAGCGGCGGTACTTAGTAGAATCCGATAGTGGTTCGCCGTCGTCAATGGACAATCGGAGATTCTGGTCCATGGGAACCAATCAAGATGGGCTCCAGTAAGTCCAGTATCATCAAGAATGTCTAAGGCATATTTTCATTGAGACATAAAAATACCCTTAAAAGAGCGGGAGAATTCAATGCCAAGGAAATATTTCAATGTGCCATGATCTTTTATGCGAAAGTGATCAAGTAATTGCTTCTTAAGACGTTGTATTTCATCGATGTCATTACCGGTCAAAAGGATATCATCGACGTACAAGAGGACCACTGTGATAGATGTACCCACAATTCGAACAAATAAAGAATAATCTGCTTTGGACTGGCGATACCCATATCGCTGAATAGTGTAAGAAAAGGTCGAGAACCAGTTTCTGGAAGCTTGCTTTAGACCATATAGGGACTTGTTAAGTCGACATACCAGATTCTCCCCCTGTCTGCTGTGACCGGGAGGCAAGTCCATGTAGATAGATTCGTGTAAGGCACCATGTAAAAATGCGTTCTGAACATCAAGCTGATGGGTATGCCAGTTTCGTGAAGCTGCAACAGAAAGCAAACATCGAAGAGTGGTCAGTTTAGCAGTGGGAGAGAATGTTTCCCGATAATCGATGCCCTCAACCTGAGTGTAACCTTTGGCTACAAGACACGCTTTGTAGCGCTCAATACTGCCATCAAAATTGAACTTGATCTTGTAAACCCACCGACATCCAATAGACTTGTGATTCGACGGAAGTGGGACCAAGGACCAGGTATTGTTTAGCTATAATGCATCTAACTCCACAGCCATTGCATCACGCCATCGAGGATCCTAGACAGCTTCTGCATAGGAAGTGGGTTCCTTGTGGATAGTAATATTGGCAAGAAAACGACGGTGTGTAGGTGGTAATTTATGATAAAGAAACTGAGATAAAGGATACCTGGAACCTTGAGAAGGACTGTCCGAAAGAAAATGATTGGCTTGAGGACCCATTTCATAAATGGCGTGCCAGGAAGGAGGCTATCGTGCTCGTTGTGATCGACGTGGACTGGGTGTGGGAGGAGTGGACTCGTTCGGAAGAGAGAAAAGTGAGGTTGGCTGGGACATCTCAGATGAGTGAGAAGGAGATTCGGACGGTGGCAAAGGAGTGGAAGAGGAAAGCGAATTATGGGGAGGGTGAGAAGCGAGGGTGACGTTAGATGGTGATGAGGTAGGCAAAGTAGAAGGGCACAGATCGTCATCCAAGACGGGAGAATGCAACGTAGGCGAAGATGTAGGCGAGTCTGGCGGTGAGGGAATGGAATATGGGAAAGTATCTTCGTGAAAAGTAACATCACGACTGACGAAGAATGTGTGGGATGAAAGATCAAAGAGTTTATACCCTTTTTGGTTACTGGGATAGCAGACAAAAATGCACTTTCGGGCGCAAGAGTCAAATTTTTGAAGGGGTTAGATGACGGTAGTGTAGCAGAGGCAACCGAATACTTTCAGGTGATGAAGAGATGGCGGTCGGTGGTAGAGTAGTTCGTAGGGAGTTTTATTGGCAAGAAGAGGTGTGGGAGTGCGGTTAATTAGATAGGCAGAAGTGAGAACACAATCACCCCAAAATTGAAGAGGTAAATGTGCTTGAAATAGTAGTGAGCGGGCAACGGTGAGAAGATGACGTTGCTTGCGTTCCACGACACCATTTTGTTGGGGTGTGTAAACGCATGTACGCTTGTATTCAATGCCATTTTGCATAAAGAAATCTCGCATGGAAGAAAATTCGAGCCCATTATCAACTCGGATAGCTTTGACAGATGAATGAAATTGAGTGTATGCATAGGTGATAAAGGATTTGAGTAATTGAGAAGTCTTTGATTTATTCTTCATTAAAAACACCCAAGTGCAACGTGTGTAGTCATCGACTATGGTGAGAAAAAAAACGTGCACCGGTATGAGACTCTATTTTATGGGGGCCCCATATATCACAATGCAAGAGATCAAAAACAACATTTGTATTGATTGTGCTGGAAGGAAAAGGCAAACACGTTTGTTTTGCTAACGGATAGATGTCACATTTATTTGTAGGGACAACACTTCTATTGGGTAAAATGGAAGAAAATAATTTAAAGCGCTCGGTCGAAGGGTGTTCGAGTCTTTTGTGCTAGATATCGAAAGTGTGTGTGACGTGAAAGGTACGGGGAGTTGGTTTTATTGAAGGAGTGACGTAATACAGGCCATCACGTTGTTCACCCAAGTCAATCATCCCCCCCGAAGCCAGATCCTGCAAAAGGCAACCATGGGGAAAAAATGACATAGCAGTTAAGATCAGTGGTCAATTTGCTTACTGATATGAGATTTAAATTAAAGTTAGGGACACACAACACATTATCTAGTGTAATTTGTGGGGTAAAAGGAATAGTGCCTGTGGATGTTATTCGTGCTGTGATGCCTGTGGGTAAATTGACGGACGAGACAGTAGGTGGTGTAATGTGTGAAAATAATGTAGGATCAGAGGTGATATGGTCTGTTGCACCATTGTCCAAGATCCAAGGCTTTGTGATAGCAGAATTAATGGACATATTTTGAGAGTGTGTAAATAGACCTGCAGCATTAATGAACACATCATTATTACCGGAGTTCGAGCTTTGATTTAGGGAAGCAACAACACGAGTCAACTGTTGAATTTGATCTGCTATGAAGCCAAGACCAGCGATGTTGCCACAATTGACGTCAGTCACCATTTGGGAATCGACCGCATTGGCAATCGTGCGAGGATTCCCTTTAACGTTCTGCTGCGATTTCTTTTGCCAACATCTGTCCTCAGTATGTCCTTTTTTATCTCAAAATTTGCAGTGATATTTTAAAGTCTGGCACTCCTCAATTGTGTGACTTGGCCGAGAACAGTGATCACAAAATTTGCCTTTCTTTGAAGAATTATTTCCTACACTTTGTATGGATGCTGCAATGGAAAAATTATCAGTAACTTCAGAAGATAAACGATGTTGTGTTTCTTCCTGAATAATAAGTGAATATGCCTGGCGCACATTCGACAGAGGAGTCATCATCAAGATGTTACTGCGAATCGTCTTAAAACTCTCATTAAGCCCCATGAGGAATTGAATTAATTTGTCTTCCTCACGTTCATCACGGTGCGCCTTCATCTGATTGCAGATAGGACGAACTTGATAGGCATCAAGCTCTTCCCAAAGGGCCTTAATTTTTGTGTAATAAGCAGCCACCGTCATTGAGCCTTGAGACATTGTTGTTATCTTCTTCTGTACGTCAAATATGGCTGGGGCGTTTTTCTGGAAATACTGATCTCTGAGGTCCTCCCAAACTTCTTGTGCCGTCTTCCCGTGGACGATGCTTTCGCCGATGTGTGGTTCGACAGCATTGATGAGCCATGATAACAGGAGGCTGTTGGATTGCTTCCAGAGATTGTATTCAACGGGTTCTTCATCCTCTAACGGCGGTTGAATGGAGCCATCGAGGAATCCGAATTTGTTCTTGACAGTGAGAGCATGAATAATGAATTTGCTGCATGAGGGGTAGTTAACTTCATTCAATTTAACTGGCACAATCACCTGTCCCGGCTGATCGGACGGATGAACAAATAAAGGAGATGACGCATCCATCTTGGTGAATGAGTGTTCTGCCTTGACAATATTGTTGTTGTCGCTAGAAGACATAATGCGGAAGGGTGGTTTGGATCAACACCAGGAGCTTATTGCTCTGATACCATGTCAAAAGGACAGAATGATGATGAACGAAACATAAGCAAAACAAATATGAGAGAATGAAAAAATTGTATATTCCATGAGATGTACATGTCCTTATATAATACAACAGCTTTACAAGATCACTACACAATATCACTACATTCCATATAACAAGGGATATGATCTCATCTAAAATGGTAAAGTCAATCCCTACAATTAAGTAAAAGATAGAGATCTTCAATAGACTAGTATCGATAATTTTCTCCATTTAAATTTAATAGTGTTGATCTGAATGGAGTGAGAATACAGAGGAGGTTGAGTAATAGTAGTGTATGTGTACAAGCTTCTTGTGGTATTCATTTACTACCCAAAACTCGAGTTGAAGGTAAGACGGAACTAAATTACTTAAATCCACCACGCTTCTGCTTTGCGACCCAGTTCGTTGCGCTGGGAATCAAACCTACGACGTGGGGCTAAGCCTCAGACTATTACCTGAGCTCTAATACTACTTTGCTACCCAAAACTCAAGTTAAAGATAGGACTGAATCAAATTACTTAAATCTATTGTTTAAGAATGTTAATTGTCTTATAAACGTTAGACAGGATGATTGAAAAGCAGAATAGGTAAAAAAAAAGATGGACTAGTTCAAGTGAAAGGCTAATCTTTAGATTATTTTGTAAATTTTTTTACATCCAAAGAGACCATATGATGAAAATTCTCTATAGTATATCTTTGTAAGAGGACAAGATGTACAAATTTATAGCTCTCGGACCTTTTTCTAACCTAAGTAATGGGTTTCGAGCCGATTGAATTCGAATAAGCAAACGTGGATTTGAGTGTCGACCAATACGTGCTTGTGATCACAACTATCTTTCTTGATTGAATACATCATTGAAAAGAGAATCCAAGAGGTTGGTTACATAAATAGTGCAAGAACTATCCTACAAAACTAAATCACCCAATCTGTAGCATAATTAATCACAATTGATTTCAAATACTTTCACATATTTAACACCTACACATTTATACTTCAAATTAACCTGCTATAAGCAAGAAGTTGAAAGAATGTTAGATTCTTCTGAGGCAAGATACTGGAGTAAATCCTGATCCGATTTGAAGTTATTAGATTCAGTTCAAGTTGACCAAATTTCGAACTGAATTAGGTAATTTAAATTTTAACTAAAATATATTCAGACTAAAACTAAACTCGGCCAAGCCTAAGCCGACCTACTGCCATCTCTAGAGGCATTGTTATCAGTGACCAATACTTTAGGCCAGACATGAATTGTCTTAGGTCTTTAACCAAAAGAAAAACTTGAAGAGATACTCTCAAGGTTACTGCTGCCTTTATCCATTTGCAGCGTTATAGTTACAGGATGAGGTTATAAATTAGTAGAATAGCAAGTCTCCAAAGTTGATGCTATAGCTTAGAAACTAGAGACTATTTGGCATGCATCATATCTTTTCTTTTTCTTTCTTTTCAATGTCATTTATTCAAAGACCAGCTAGGGAGACATTACACAAGTTCATATTTTGTCTCTTAATAAAAGATCCCGAGGTCGCTAATTCAAACAAAACCAGAGGCAACTTCATATGGAGCAAAAGATTATAATGCTAATATCAACATAATGATGCTACAGCTCAATAGTAAAATCCAGGAAGGGCTCATGAAACAAAATTTCCCGGATGTTTTTGTATATTCAACAATAAATAGAAAATACATTCTTCTCAACATATCTACCAGTAGCCTCATGAAAGCCAAAAACCCAAAAATTAGGCATATTAGAAATATCACCATTCCCTTATTCTCCATAGATGCCTGATTCTCTCTTATCATTTCAATGGTTGACCTGCAAATTACCAGGGTGGCTTAGTGATCAAAACAAGAATACAATCATATGGAAAGCAAACAGAAGCTAACAAAAAAAAACCATAGTAGAATGATAGGTGATGCAGATAAAGGACACAAGAGAATGATTGAATTCTCGTAAGCACCCTCTCGAATGCACCAGATAGCCCAGGATCCATTCAAAATTTGCAGATAAAGGAACTTCGTATGCATTGTTTCAAATGCCCATGGTAGCTAAGAGATCCATTCAATTTTGTTCATTATACACACGATTGAAATGTAGCAAGTCCACAATTGACATGTAGCTTCCATATAAAAATATAAGATGCAACATGCTCATGTAATCCAAAATTTAAGTACATTAACACAAGGAAAGTTTGGCCATCAGTGCGTGCCAAACAAATTATAAGACCTGTAATTCACTAATTAATCAAAGCCTATCCTTCACATAATATGTAAGCATACAATAATATTTCCGAACATAACTCCTCCCCTTTAAGAAAAGGCACAGTATTGAAGAGAATAAATGAAGTGCCTCACTGATAAAACCTTATATAGATTTGGTTGTCATGTAGGATCAATGTGACAGTCAATTCAGAATATCCGAGTGTTAGTGGATTGAGAAATATTTTGTATGCCTACAAGAACCCACTATGTACTATATTCCCTCTTTAATGCTAAAACAAAGCTTAATCAATATCCCTTAAAATGTTGCAAGGTCTAGATATATTTTTCCAAATTCAATTCCAATGTAAAATCAATAATAATTTGCAACTAAACAACTTAGGAAACTAAGAAAACTGAATATAAATATCTTTTACACCTATTACAATATGCTTGTGAGTTAATGTTGGATGATGATAAAAATAAAAAGTACCTGAGGAGAAAGTTGTCCTTAAGGAGGGCATCTAATTGTGTGGAAACGGAGGATTTCCAAATCAAAAGATCATCAACATCGTTGGCCTGCAAAGAGTTAAAAAGCATGAGAAAAATAAGTATCTTTCTCAGAATATAACATAAACCAAAACTCGCACCAACTAAGAGATCACATACTATAACTTGCTGGTTTTCGAGTAGATTCTTTAAGTCCAATCTGATCTTCTCTATTAGTATGTCTTTGTCATGCAAATCACTGTCAAAATCTCTAAAAATGCTTCCATACATGGAATTGATTTCCTCCAGGTATCGCTCCAAAACAGATAAACTCAAGTCTAGAGAGCGAACTTTTTGCATTAATACTTTAAGAGCTGTGTCCCCCGGCATCCTGCCAGATTGTTGATGGCGAATTTCTTCAACTGCATTGGCTGCGTTACCATTAAAGTTTTCAGGCTTCACTTTTGGGTTTTCAGCAGAAGAGTCAGCTTCTATTTTTTTGTACAAATCCTGATATATATCTTCATCCTTCTTGGATGCTAACTGAGAAGAAATGTGTTTTTGCTCACCATTTCCTTCGTGAGAAGCAAACAAATTATCTGGAACAGATATCAAATCTTCCAACATGCGCTCAACAGCATCCACTCCATAAACTTCAATGACACTGAGTGTACAGTAGAATTCTGAACCATAATGGGTCAAGAAATTCATCCTTAAATACCGCACCCATTTTGGATCCTGAAGTGTAAACCTTTGTGCTTGCTTGACATTGGCAGCTGTGAAATTTCCAAGATTGGCCCAAACATCTGTTGGGTAGACCAAGCTGCCAAGAAGTTCAAAATCTTTTAGATTAGAGGAGTGATGCTCAAAATTTGCCATTTCAATTGTATCAACTAAGGTTTCTTCCGAGAGCTCAATCACAACAAATTTCTCATCCACAGAACATGGGTTTCGAAGGTACTTGTCCTTGTCTCTGCCCAATATATTTGCTGCTCCATTTGCTTCCTTGTTAAAAGCCAAAATCTTTGCCCCCTTTGAAACAGAAGCGTAATTGTACTCTTTACCCCCAGGCTCCACCCTATGAGTCACACCTCCAGCTTGACTTGTCCCAGATTTGCTCTTAGAGCCGAGAGCTTTGCTTTTGAATTCATCAAAACCAGGAAGTGTAACACGAAATAGACGCTCGGTTCTTAAAGGATTATTTTCAGAATTCATAACTGAACCAGAGTTTACCTCAGGTTGCTCAAGAGACAAGGCATCATTTGTGTTTTCTTCCCTAGCAAGCAAACCATCATAAGATCCTTCGTTTTCAGCACCATCAGTAACTGAACTACCTCCAGGCTGGAGAGAAGCACTATCTTTTGGTGGATTTTTCTCTATGGAGTTCAAGTTCTTTGTATCATCAAGCCTGTCAGCATTCCACATTGATATGCTAATTGAAGGTATTATATATCCATCTACATCAGGACAAATATCAATCAGCCTGTCAGCGTTCCACATTACATCAGGACAAATATCAATCAGCTTGAAAGTAACTACGTTTGTGATGAAAGGCGATCAAGTAAAAATTTGCTTATGTAATCATGCACCAATAATAAAGCACAAATCTTGTGAAGAAATTAATAGATTTGATAAATTCAGAGAAGTCAAGCTCATGTCTACATGAAGCATTGGACAGATAAGGCCATGCATTGCAAGAAAAAAAGGCAGAGTCAGAATGTCTAGTGCCGCAGCATACATGCACTCTTACAAGTTGGGAGCTACTGCAGATAGAAATATGTTCCCAGAAAGCAGTGAAGAGGAACACAGTAGAAAATGCCCGTTCTTGTATTTTTCTAATAGCTGAAACTAAGTCACAACTCTTAGAAATGCGATCACATATGTCCACAATCAAGTAGACAGTCCACTTGCAATCCAACTAACAATGGAAAAAGAAACCGTTCCTTTTTCTGGAAACGAACTATCATCTCAAAGAAACTAGGCAACAGAGAAATAAATGACGATGATACAAATAGAAGTAGTGAATTGAACAGAAAACTCACCCACAAAAGCATCACCGCCATTGAACCCGGAACTCAATAGGAAGACAATTACCCACGAAACAAAAATTAGAGACAGAGAAAGCAAGCGCATGCGAGAGCGATTCTTTCCAGTGAGACTCCTCTCCAAAGCTCTTCTTTGTTGAAGAGCTCTACGTGATCTCTGCATCGCACATCAGTCCAATTGCAGAGCTATCTTTCTCTTTATTTTATGCAAACTCAACCTTCAAAGTGCGAACAAACAATAGATTCAATCAAAGGCGTTAACGAATCGGAATTAAGTAAAGTGGAGTAAGTGTGCATTGCTTAAAAAACAAATAAGGGAGGAATGAATCAACTTTCACCCACTACCGACACCACCCCACATCACAAACACCACAAAAACAAAAAACAGATGGATATATCATTCAAAATAACAATCCACCGTTGCTTCAACAATCAGAAAAGGTGAAGACTTTGGAATTGCCCCAACTCAACACAACTATGATGAAAACCGAAAATTCAATCAAACAACTAGAATTCAATCACCTTTGTGTGTCAAAGAGAAGATGGATTCAGATAGAAGAAGAAGAATTAGACGAAATGGGTAGTTGGCGTGAAAGAGGGAGCAAATAGCCCATTAGATGGAGTTTCGTTGATCTCATCGTCGTTCGCAATTTTATGATAAAGCCCATCTTTTATCTTCCTATATTATAAAATGTGCTTTTCTTCTTCTCAGATCGAATTTTCGGGTTTCGTCTTCTCGCAGTTTTGTTTCGCGTGAAAGAACAAGAAAGAGACTTATCCGCGTTTGGAAGACGAACAAGCCGCTTGAAATTAGTCTAATCAAAAAAGTAAATTTGAATTTTAGATTTTCTGAATTAATTGAAGTTATTAAATCGTCTCTTATATGTAACTGTTTAAAATTTAGAATTAGAATATTACTTCTTACAAGAAATATATTTGACTTGAGCAGAGATTAATTTAAATATAAATAACTTAAAAGTGTCTTTCTATAATTAGAATGCATATTTCACGAAAAAATTTTTTCAATATTAACATTGGTATTATTGGCTTTGAAAATTGGGGTGGGTGGTCTGATGACCTGTGTCCATGTGTTTTTGCATGAGTGTCCCTTCTCTGCCAACCCAGCAATCACGTAGAAACATATCCTTTTGACGTGTCGGCAAGTGCAAAAACTCTATTGGCCCTCCATTATTTAGAGTTTGCGTGTCATTTATTGGGTGGTTCGTCTATCATCTATCATGTCTTCGCGCGGTTGCCTTATTAAGATAGGTTTCTTATCCGTTCTAATAAATTTTAATTATTTATTTATGTAAAATTTATATTTATTTATGTAAAATTTATGCGGGATTCATATAAATAAATGACTAAAATTTATTGAACACAATAAGATATTATAAAATTAGAAAAAAAATTTAAAGTCTACCTTATTTTATTAAATTTTAATTCTTATCTCATTATATTAAATTTTGTTTATTTATTTATATAAAAATAATATTAAGTGTGCTCCAACTAGCACTATACAGCGCAATCGCAAAGTTATGGAATTGCGTGCGATTTTATTTTTTAGTCTCTTAAATTCACTTTGTTAATATGTTTTAATGTATTCTAACTTTATTTTTTGTTCTAAAATAATGATGTTTTATATATAAACAAATCTAAAACGACATTATTTTAAAACAAAAGAAAATTAGAATAAATTAAATGGTATAAAAATTTTGAACTCAATTTATTGTGATGATTAAATGTAGAATATAAATATATTCAAACTTAAACTAAAAGTTAAAAGTGAGTTTTTTTATCCTAACAATTAAACTAAAATTTAACTTATATTATAAAATTAATAATGTTAAAAGATCCTAACATTATACTCTTGAACATTAATTTGGTTTAAAAATACATAAGTGAGTTTTCTAAAAATAATAATTTTGGCCCGACCCTGCTTATTTTTTATTTCTTGGACGCTTTGACTTGGGAGCAAGGAAAAGTTGAAGCCTGCATGGTTTAACAGTATTTAAACTCTCAATTATTAATTCAAGAAATTCAAATACTTAAATTATATATATACATATATATATGTATGTGACTATAGTAATTTTTAAGAAGTGAGCTATTCGGTGTAATAAGTCTAGATCTTCTGTCTAATTTTATAGTATTTTATTCTATCTTATAAATTTCAGTCATTTATTTATATAGGTCTTACGTGAATCTCTTATAAATAAACGCAGAACTCACATAAATAAATGACTAAAATTTATAGAACAGAATAAGATACCATAATATTAGATAAAATATCATGTTCCCGTGTAACACACTAATCTATTCCGATGGATGGGGTTCGCCTTTCAAAGACGTCAAATCGTTTTCGGGTCACACCTCTCGAGATATGCATACCTCATGGTATATAGTATACATCTAATTGATAATTTAGATTATTAGAGAGTGATGTCCCGTACTCTCGCTTGCGGTATGACTGTTTGTACCTTAGGCATCCCTAATGGAAAACACTCGTTATGTACAATATTTGCGCGTCGAGTAATGAGTACTAGTTCTTATTTGTCCCTAATTGCAATTATTGAGTTTAGTTCTCATGGTATCATAGGCTCATGGCCCAAAAGGCTCACTGAATGTTAAAATCACTGAAATTAGACTCAAACTTTGACCACTATCGTTGGCACTTGAGATCCTCTGTCCCTAATTACCCAAGCCCCTCTGTACCCCATGCATCCAAGCTATCCATTTGAGTCAAATAGATGGCTTGGATGCATAGGGTACAGAGGAGCTTGGGTAATTGGGGACAGAGGAATAGGTCCCTATAGTTGGTGGAGAAGACTGTAGGAAGAAAAGTGATGGGAATAACGAAGAATCGGTGATTCTCTCACCATACTGCTTGCAACCCTCGGACAATCTGGGAACGTTGATCAAACTTGTGCACCTCAAATGTGAAAAATATGAAGAATGAGGAGTGGTATATGGTGAGTTCATTGCTAGTTGCTTGGATCCTGAATACAAGCAAACCAAAGTTACGTTCTACCATGACTTACATGAAGAACATGTAAGACTATTTTATGTCCCATGTCACTTATAAATTTGAGTCCAATTAAAGCACCCAAGATAATGGTTATTGGGTATTATAGACTGGGTCTCAAATGGGTCATAGACCTTTTTCCTCTCTCTTCTACTTACCAAAGGACATGTCCATTGGAGATGCTATATAAGTTGAAACAACTTATTTC
>JAOTIZ010000201.1:5490389-5501657 GCA_027123425.1 Erythroxylum panamense
GGTTCAATCTTAGTTTAAATATTATATTTATTAGTAGATTTATTATATATTAATAGACATTATTAGTGTGTTTTTATTTCAATAAAGTACTTTATTTTATACTATATTTTTACTTATTCTTATAATTTTTATTTCTTATTTATTATATATCGGTTTAATGCTGGTTGAACCTTTAAACCTTAAATCTTAAACCTTTTATTTGACCAAATCGATGTTCGGTCCAAATTTTAAAATATTGAGAAAAACATAATTGACCTATATTGTGGCTAAAGTAAGAAACTCTAACTTCTTTATATGATTTCTAAATTTCGTTTGGATTATCCTCAAGCTGCTATTTTCTTTGCTTACTCCAATATATTTGCTTCCTTCAATGTTCTTCTTTCACCCAATTTGTTGCTTTGGCCAAGTTTTTATTGAAAAAGAGAGTTTTCCCTTAATGAATTCTTGGGCAAAAAAATATTGGAGGAATTCACATCTGAAAGGAGTGTTGGTGAATGAGGTTAATCTTTTTCTTTTCATATTTGACATTATTTTTAATGCTCAAAGAATCTTAAAAATTGACCTTTGGCACCGCAACAACATGCCTTTATTCATTTAGAAGTAAAAACCTATGATTCAACTTCAAAAAATTAAATAGAAATAGGTATTTATGTGGACTAATATTCATAACTTGTTGCTTAAGTTTTGGACTACTAAAATATCTCAATCACCTAGTAAGCTTAAATAAAGATGTATGGATGAAGCTATGATATGGATGAAGAGCTTGTTTGGATGTGTTTATGTCAGTAGAGCTTTTTTCAGTAGAACTTTTGTCAGTAGAACTTTTCTGAAAAGAGCTTTTCTGAGAAGCTAGTTGACTGTTTAGCTATCAATTAAAAAATAACTTTTTTAAAAGAACTTCATACAGTAGATTGCTTGGTAACATAAAAATAAAAAATACTTTTTTTTTAATTTTAACTATATTTTATTTTATAATAAAATTATTTATACTAAATAGTATTTAAAGTATACTAAACAATATGCAAAGTACAATATATTATATTTACAGTTACCTATTTCTTGGATAACCATCTTGTAAGAAATTTTAGATAACTATCTTGTAGGAAATAATTTAAAGAGATGTCTCATTTTCTTGTAAGAAACAAAATTAATATAAAAATAAATTTTAAAACATGTAAAAAAGTTAAATAATATTATAATTCCTAAATAAATATTCAACCTGAGTAAAAAGTTAAATACATAATAAACTGTGCATTTGATCGTAATACAAGAAGATTTGCAATATGTTCCCTCGTATTATTCATCTCGTTATTGTGTGGCTCGTCTAAATAATTTCTTCCAACGTCTTCATTTTTACTGATTTCTTCATTTGTAGAAAGCAATTCATCATCGTCATCATAAGGAGAAAACTCTTCATCATTTTGAGCATTTAACCTTATAAAATTAATGGAATTGAATTATGTTGCTTTTGTACGTGGTTCTCACAATAAACATAAATGAATAATTCGTATTAATCTAATGCATATGACTTGCAATCATTTTGAATTTTACTGATTGCATTTTATGATCAAAGATTTTTATATAAAGTGCTACATTATGGGGATTTTAATCTCTCTTCTTTTAATAGTCAAAGCTCTTAGTTGCTACTAGTAAAAAATTAGGTTACTAGTAGTAACAATATTTGAAGGTTCGTTTACATGAAAGGATGACTTTTTTTGTGTTTTTAAAACTTATTTTGTTGGTCGGTGGCAAGGTTATTACTACTGGTAACAAACTTTCTCTGTCCTGAGCCACAAGTGATGAACTTAAATGACTTAACTGTATGTGTATTTATATATAAAAGCATATAATTGTTTTAGCCTTTTATTAAAGATTTTAGATCTTATGTTTTATGGAGGCTTTTATTAAGACTTTATTTAGCATATAAGTTGAATGTTTTAGGATCATATGGTTATGAACTAAAAGCATACTTCTTTGAATGTGTCACTTAGTCTCTTACTTAAGATTAATTCATGCCAGCATTTTTCATTCACTCATTGTAGATGGTGCCCTATTGTGAAATTTAATACCCATGTTCAATACCATATAAAAATTATATTCAAATCTAACTTTATTTGAAATTTTGGGAAGAGTAGAAGAATGCAATAGTCAGAACAAGAATTACCATATAAAGCTAGATGAATGAAGAGGTATATTTTATTTCTATTTTTATGCAAAAAAAGAAATTCTAAATTTCTAACTGCAGACTTTTGTTAATGATCCCTTCTTTAGATTTCCAAAAGAAAAATAATAAGATAATGATTTTTCTTCCTTTTTTCGTATATTATTTAAACTCATAAAAACCGATTCGTAATTTAGATAGTGGAATGAAGTTTGAATTATCAAAATAAAAAGCATTACAAATAAGAAGCAAAATTTCCCATTTTTATTTTATTCATATTTTGCCTATAAAAACATTCAGGTAATAATTTATTCATAGATTAAAGATGAAAAGAATAGTAAATATATCCGTGGATACTAATAAAAGTAATGATTAAAAAGATTAAATTGAATCAATCAATTAAACCGTAACAATTTTGAATGGAATTATTTTCTAATTTGTTTATTTTAATAATTCTTGTTAATGGAAACTAGTTGAGTTATTAATTAACCGATCAATTTTTGTAAGTCAATTTAAGCAATCTTCTTTTTTAATTAAATTTAATTTTTTTGACAGATAAGTCTTATTTTATTTTTCAAACAACTTTTTCGTTGGGACGTGAATATAACATAATTGGAGCTTTTTTTAACATACCCATATGAAAACATAAAATCATTTGGAAAATTGAGAATTCAATAACCTTGTTCACGTTACTTATAATTCGAAGATAAAAACTAGGTATTTCATTGATTAAATTTTATTTTTTAATAATTATGCTTTTATCATTAATTATATAGATCTTCTATTATGTATATATGATTTAGTTGATATTGATTGTATTAATGATATTAATTTTTGAATCGAAGAAGAAGAATTATGGCTTGACCTTGACTATAGTGAACTTAAAAATAATTTATGAAGAAAATGCATTTATTATCACAAATGAATAAAATTAGTTGATATCTTATTATATATATATATTTATTTAAAAATTAAAGTACAATATATTAATAAAAATAATTTCATACATTACTTATTTGTAATTTATATAAATACAATAGGAGATGTTGATTCAAATTCAAATACTTAGATAAAAATATGGTTTATGAATCTTTAAATAGTATTGGAGAATTTAGAATTTTTAACAATGATGTAATTTAACCTCCTTTGAACAATGATTTTAATTGTTACTACTATCTTAAAATTTTAATATTAGATTCGATTTTAGTTTAAATTATTAGAATTATTATTAATTGATTATACATTAATAGACATTGATGTATTCTTTTTTATTTCAATAAAGCATTTTATTTTTATGTTATATTTTTATTTATTCCTATAATTTGGTTTTATATTTATAATATATTTTTTATAACGGTTAATATCAATTAAACCTTTAAATCTTAATTCTTGTCAATTTAATTTTCAGTATAATTTTTAAAATATTAAATAAAAGTCAAACTAGTTTTGCCTAAAATGAGTACAAAATAACATCTCAATAATTTGAGGAGGCCAATCAATGTGATGAGTATCATACCATATCAACTGCAAAATGGTAATAATATGTAGTTATTATATTAGGTTACAATATCATTCATTACCGTGTCTTTCAATTGGTACTGATTGGTGTGGGATAATAGCTGAAATACTATTATACCAAGACTAAAATAAAAATTTGTAAAAGTTCAAGGATCGAAAGAAATATTAACCTTAAAATTGCTCTTGCTCATCTCTCCTCCTAAATCTCCTTATAGAGCTACCTGTAACTCTCTATTATGTTATCCCTTCTGTTGTTGCTCATTGCCTCGTCCAACATTAACCTCCAAGACTTAGTTCAGGTTCTTCACTTAGTCAAGACCATAGTTGAAGATCTTGACAATAAGTCGAGGAGGATTTAGAAGCTTGAGAAAAAGAGAGAGAATTTAAAGAGATGAGAGAAGAAAAGAGAACAAAGAGGGAAATGAAGAATTATGTTATTCCATCATACCCCAAACAAGGGAGCATATGGCTATATATCACCATAAATACATAAAACTAAAATAACAACTTCGACGCCACATCATACGAGCTTTTAACAAAAAACAGCTTAAATGTAATAGCAATAATATAGAATATTAATTGCCTAATGCTCGTATTATTCAAACTAATATCATGCTTGATAATACTCACCCTTTAAAACTTCATTATTGTCCTAAAAAAAATGAAAGGCTAGAAACTTATATTAGATAAAAGTCTCATCCTCCAAGTAACTTCAGTAGGAGATAGACCAACTTAGTAAATCGAAAATAGAGCCACTACATCAGTGAGGGAAAACTAAGTAATCACTAAATAACATGTGCCTAACTTCTTTTTTAAAAGGGAAACATGAAACATAAGGTGAATAGATGATCCTATAGGGTAATTTAAAATGGTAAGCCATACTTCCCATGCAATTTAGAATTTCTAATGGTCCAAAATACTTCACTGCAAAATTAGCTCTTTCGAATTTCAATTGAAGTTTGTTGATTCGGCTGGAATTTAAGATAAACCTATTGCTAACACATATTTAAAGCAACATTTATCAAGTTGCGCCTACTCTTTAAGAGATCTTCTATGGCAAAACAAGTAGGACTAAAATATTGTGCTATTAAAATGTGCAAGGAAGGGAACTGTATAATACTTTGTATTATATACCATCACTTTGCTAAAAAAGCCATGAAACCATTATTAAGGGTAAGCAAAACACATTGCATATAAATAACTCTCCAAGCAACTATTAAGGCATTTTGTTTGACCATTTGTCTATAAGTTGATATGATGTGCTGAGATTCAAAGTTGCACCCAAATAATAGAATATTTGCTACTAAAAGACACTAGTGAACACCTTGTTATGACCAATAATAATGCTAGTGGGTAAACTATGAAGCTTATAAACTAAATCCAAAAGGGCCTTAGTCATAGTAGGTGTCAGTATAAGGGTGAGATAATCCCATAAAATAAGCATATTTGGAAAGATGATTAACTGACACCATAATCATTGATTTGCCTAGCTTATAGGCAACTCTTCAATGAAATCCATATTGAAGTGATGATTAATGCAATATGATAATAGCAATGGGTAAAGAAGGCTTATATATGCACAAGTATCAGATTTATAATGTTAACATGTATCACATTCCTTGGACCTAAGTTTCAACATCCTTCTATATTAATGGTCAATAAAATAATGAATGCAATCGTTAAAAAGTACTTATGCTGCTCAAGTGTCCACTTAGTAGAGAATTATAAAAAGTGCAAAATAGGCGTCTTAATTCATTTTCAGCACCAACTACCGTCTTCCTATGGTGCTTCAAAACCATTTTAGTTAATTTAAACACACTATAGGTAGAAAAGTGAAATGTTAATTCAAATACAATGGCATTTATTACTTCATCCCCTTTATAGCTTTCAATGACCTCCATCATCCAACTCAGTGTGACTGCTGAAATTGGCTAATAAGTTAGCATTCTTCTCGTTCAAACTTACTACCCTTGTTTCTTTATAAAAATGAGGAATATAAGATAAAGCATATGCGATTACATTATTGTATCTTTTCTTATAGTAAATTAAAAAGCTAATCTCAAAAGAATTTAGACATTCCTTAGATAGGTTGTAAGTTTTTGTTGCTGCAAGTATTTTAAACTATTATGGTTTGTTTTGATCACAAAATGAGTTCCCTCTAAGTAGTGTCTCTATTTAGTGAGTACTAAAAGTAATACCAATATCTTTTTGTCAAAAAAAAAAAAAAAGTAATACCAATATCTCCCTCTCATAGATGGACCAACGTCATTTCCTCAAGGAAAGCCCTTTACTTAAATAAGCTATTGGGCATCCATTTTACATCAAAACAACATCTATTCCATAAGAACTCTTATATGTTCCATGAAAAAATGGTTGATAAAAATTAGGTAAGGTCAAAACTAGTAATGTAGACATAGCAAATTTTAGTCCAGTAAAAGCTCTTTGTGCATCAAGGGACTATATGAAGTTATATCTCTTTAGTATTTTGTTTAAAGGACTGCATATCGCCCTATAATTCTTAACAAACTTCCTGTGGGATTCCATTAACTTAAGAAATCCCCTTAATTCTTCGACCAAAGAAGGAGTGGCTTATAAAAGCGTTGCCTCCATTTTCTTTGAATTAATAGATACTCCTTTTGAAATTATGTGCCATAAGTATTCTACCTATGATTGTCCAAAAGAAAATTTTCAGAGCTTAACAAATAGCTAGTTTTCTCATAGCATTAAAAAAGTAGCTAGTAAAAAGTCAATATACACCTCCACACCCAGATTATAAACCATAATATCATCAAAGAACACCAAGATGAACTTGTGTGAAGGAAGATGTGATTTATGAGTGATTGAAAGGTTAACAGAGTGTTAGATAATTCGAATGGCATGACATTGAACTCAAAATGGTCATAGTGATTTTGAAAGGATATTTTATAAATGCCTACTTCTATTCAGATATGGTGGTGCCACACTCTAAGATCTAACTTAGAAAAAACCACTACGCTACGTAATTAATCAAGAAAGTCATCAATGGTGGTATATGAACTTATCCTTATTGTTCAAATCATTAAGTTGCCTATAATCAATGCAAAAATAAAAAGTTAGAGCCTTCTTAATAAGCAACATTAGAGAAGCAAAAGGGTTATGACTATGGAGAATAATTGAAGATAAGCATGTCTTCAATAAGTTTCTCCACAGTTGCCTTTTGATGATAAGCAAATCCGTATGACCGTAAGTTAATGGGCTTTGCATTGGGTTTCAAGAGTGTCTTGTGATCATAATGCCATAGGGGTAAGGTATTTTGCTCCCTAAAATATCTGGAAACTCCTTCATAATGGCTTGATATTTAGTAGTAGTATTGGTGACTCCTCTAAATCCCCATCAAAAGAAAAAAAAATAAGTAAGGAATCCTAACACCCCTTACTTCTTCTTTTTTTTGCGGCCTTGCATGATAACAAACCCATTTTACCCTACCTATATCATCCCTTGGCCTTAACTCCATTCTCACGTGCTTAATTGTCATCAACCCATTTTATAAATCAAATGTTACAGGGCTTACCATTAACATCCGATCTACTCCAAACACCAAATCACACACCCCCTAATTCCAGCACCATGTAATCCATCATGAATTTATAGCCTTGCATCACCTATTTAAAGGTCACATGTTTTTCATTATTGAATAAAATTTTCCTAATGTTCATTGTTATCATCAAAGGAGTTGATAGAATAATTTCAATATCCTATTACTTCCTCCATTTAAAATCTTTAAAAGTATAAGAACTACCACTATCTAAGATTATTCATATAGGAATTTTTCCTCCATCTTAGAATCGTACCAACCTAAATTTGTTATGTGAAAAATACCCTTAAGCTATTGTCATTGACAATTCCCCCTTACTAATATAACTTCTTCATCTTCCTCCACTACCTAATAGCCCATATTTCCTTTATCTACTACCACTTTTTTACCATTCCTATCAACCTGAATGATCATCAGCTACCTTTTTTGACAATTATGATTAGAGATGTCAATGGGTCGGGTCAGACTCAGGTTGCCTTTCACCTAGCCTGGTGGTCCCCGGGTTGGGCCAGGCCAGCTTGACCTAACCCTATATATATTTTTAAACAAATTAAAAAATGATGTTATTTTTGGCATTCTGCTCGGGCCATGGGCCAGGTCGATCTGCTCTCATCCATACCTTGGCTTGTGGCCCAGTTGGGTAGAATAATTTTAGCCCGTGGTCTGGTCAATTCGGGCCAAAATCAAGTCGTACTAGGCCAAAATTGACATTCCTAATTATGGTTAGGTGAATATTTGTCCTTATACCTAAAGTAAAGCATCTATTTTTCATCATCATCCTTTATTTGACCTCCCATTTTCATATTAAACTCACTCTTTCCACATATTATCTCACCAGGCTTATATTCCAAACGTTTTATAATAGCCTTGTATTTAAGCAATCACCGAATTCCCCCTAAGTAACTAGTACTATAATGTCTTATGTTCAATCTTTATTTTTAGTTAGTGGCATGAAATATTGCTCATAACGGGTGTCTAACTTTATTACTTGCATAAGCGTTGTAGACTTCCCCACTTTTGCTATTGGTTTAATATCTTCGTTAAGACCATCGATAAAACTTGAAATAAAATAAGACTCTTGTAAATATAGATTGGTGGCCAGCATTAAGGACGTGAGCTCTTTATACCTCTCCAAATATCTAGCTACCATACTAGTTTGACAAATTTTGTTAAATTCAAAAATACTATTAGTAACAGTTTGATTGTTAAACGTTAAACACACAACCAACATAAAGTTCTCCCAAATAGGATTTACCTCGCCTGCAATCTAATTATCAAACCATACTTCATATTTATCATCAATATGCATCATAGCTAGCCTTACTTTAATCTCTTCAAGAATTTGATAAATTCTAAAATACTTATTATATTTCCTTATCCATGATCTTGGATTTATTCATAAAAAATAAGGAAAATCGATCTTTAGAGTGAAGCTACTTCCAAATATAGTATTCTCTACTGTAATATACATCAATCCTTTACTACAATCCACAGGTTTCAATGTGGAATGTATACCCTAGTTAGTTTGGCTAGACATTCCCTATTACCCCATAGGCTCTTTATCCTTAGCCAACAACATGCTCAACTTCATGAGTTCTACAAGTTGGTCCAATTTCTAGTCTCGTTGTGACCGTTGCTCTTCCATTCCTTTTTTATTTTGACCCAGATTAGCTTGTACCTCGACTATGGTTGATTGAAGTTGAGATTTGACCCTGTTGAGCCTGTCCTCTACGGTCTTTGTGCTTGTTGTTTCCAACATTGGTGTTTTTGTTGTCTTTTCTACACCAGTGCCTTTAGGCCAAACTCTGATACCAAATTGTCAAGGCCTTAGTTGAATAACGTGATAGTGGACCGAGAAGGACCTAAAAGCCTGAAAGAGAAAGAGAGAGTCTTGGGAGATGAGAGAAGAGGGAAGAGAAGAGAAGAAGACAAAAGCATGTGGTTATGTGTCACCACAAATACACAAAACTAAAATAATAACTTCTACGTCATTCCACACGGATAGCTAACAAAAAACAACTTACACATAGCAGAAACAATATAGACAAGCAATTGCCCAACCCCTATATTATTCAAACTAGCAATATGCTTAATACACTTCTTATATTGTCATTCATCTTTATATTTATATTACGCCCAAGTTTCAATTTCGTGTAATGAGTGTGGTGCTTTGAAAAATAATAAGAAAAATATAAGCTTTGTTCGTTGAGGAAAAAAAAGAGAAAATAAACTTTAATGTGAAGTTGGAGGATTTTATGCAAAATTAGAAATCAAAGTGATTAAAGAAGTTAAAGCTTGTACTAATCTGGGTTTAAAGGAGGACAAAGAACTGGTTGAGAAGATAGTTGTCTTGGAGCATTGAAACAAAGGGTCACAAAGGATAAAATGAATGCCATTATACGGAAAATAAAAGCTATCAAAGAAGTTATAGTTGTGGAGCAATGGCTTCTTCATTTTCTCATTTTTCATTAGTTCAATTTTGATAGTTTTAGTAAGATCGAAAAAAAATCATTTAATTGAATTATGTTGCTTTTGTATATGGTTCTCATAATAAACATAAATGAATAATTCGTATTAATCTAATGCATGTGGCTTGCAATTATTTTGAATTTTACTGATTGCATTCTATAACCAAAGATTCTCATATAGAGTGATACATTATGGGGATTTTAATCTCTCTTTTTTTAATGTCTAAGGCTCCTGGTTGCTACTAGTAAAAAAAAATAGGTTACTAATAGTAGCAATCTTTGAAGGTTCATGTACATGAAGGAATGATTTTTTTTTATTTTTTAAACTCATTTTGTTGGTCAGTCGCAAGATTATTACTACTGGTAATAATCTTTCCATGACCTGAGCTACAAGTGATGAACTTGAATGGCTTAAGTGTATGTGTATTTATATATAAAGCATATAATTGTTTCAACCTTTATTAAAGATTTTAGACCATATGTTTAGCACAAATGCTGAATTGTTAGGATCATATTATTATGAATTAGAAGCATATTTCTTTGACTGTGTCACTTAGTCTCTCACTTAAGATCAATTCATGCTAGTATTTTTCATTCTCTCATTGTAGATGGTGTCCTATTGTGAAATTTAATACCCATGCTCAACACCATATAAAACTTATAATTAACTCTAACTTTATTTGAAGTTTTTGGAAGAGTAGAAGAATTCAATGGTCAGAACAAGAATTACCATATAAAACTAGATGAATGAAGAGGTATATTTTATTTATAAGACATCTTGATATATCTGTGTGAAATGTTTTCTTGAATTTTATTAGACCACATACATTTATACAAGAAATATATAAAAATATGAGACACATGTTTACTTTTATATCAAATTTATATTATTATAATTTTTTTGAAATAGAATTGAAGTAAAGTTAAAGGTTATTGAGCACTGTATTTGAGAGATTATTTACAATTTTATAAAATTCAAACATTATTTTACGCTTTTAAATAAATTATCCAAGACTATTGTACTAAAACTGAATTCAGAACCAGCCTTATATGGTATTCGTAATATTAAACTCAATTGCATAAAAGAGCTGTAACTAAAATATATGTTAAATTACCTATTCAGTTTTAGAAATTATTAAATATTGGTTTTAATTAATTCTAATTTTTTATATACTATAAAACAATTTAAATTGTTAGATTTTACATAGTTGTACAGTGTTTAACTCCACTTAAAAAATCCATTGTAGTTTAAATTAATATAAATATGTCTAATTTATTGATGAGATTTCAACTAAAAATTCTTTTAAAATTATTACATTTAATAAGAAGTACATGTTCTTATTTGAACTGACTGACATTCAGCAAGAACTTACATTTTCTGTTGGTATAGGTAGGTAATAGGTGTGAATTATTTGTGCATGACGCGTCAAAATTGAGCATCTCTTGACCAATGTTTTAAAAACCGGACCAGACATCGAACCAGTCGAAGGAAAGGTTTAAGGTTTAGAGGTTCAACCGGTAGTGAACCGCTATCAAACCGGAATATA
>JAOTIZ010000201.1:5583081-5600727 GCA_027123425.1 Erythroxylum panamense
ACAATATATTAATTATTATATAATTTTAAACCATATGAAACATAAATAAAAATATATCTAATCAAATCTTTTATATGAATTATAACATGAGTAATATTAATATCAAATATAAATATTAAAACATATAAAAAGCTAAATAATATTATATAAATCTCAAAATAAACGTAAAGATGAGTTTCCAAGTATTGTAGAAATTATGTATAAAACATAAGGATAAAAAGGATTAAAAAACAGGCTCATTAATTAATATGAAAAATTTACTAAAAAATTTGTTTGAGAGGCTTTTATGAGAAGTTCTAAATTTAAGCTTCTAAACAAATTATATTTTAGTTGCTAAAAAATCATATCTATTAAACAGTACCTTTTTATTTTACAATCAAGCACTTTTTTAAAAAAAGATTTTTATGGTAGAAAAAAGCACTTATTAACTTCTTAAAAGCTCATTCAAATAGGCATTTAGACATCATCTAAAATCTTTATCCATTTTCTCCCCTCTATTTCCTAGACCTTTTGTTTTATAAGAATGTAATATGTAATTAAAATCTCCCGTTACAATCCATGGTCGTCGAACTCCTTTGGCTATTCCCTCTTATGTCTTTCCAAATATGACTTCTTCCATTTCCACATGAATGGACTGGTTATATTGTTTGAAGTTTAATACTTGAACTTTTTCTAGATGGTAGGCTAGAGTTATCCCCCCCAACCTATGATAGGCATGGTTTGAAAATGTGATCCACCATAAGCCTTTATTCAATACTTCTTCCTTGTTTTTTGTTTCTAGCAAGCCGATTAAAGTAGAGTTTTTATTCTTTATGAAATCCTTCAATGCTTGTTACTTTTTGGAGTAATTTAAGCTCTATAGTATTTCCAAATGATCATGTTTTGTGAGGGCTTATCAAGTCGTCACCTTTTTGCTTCTGTTAGAAAATCCCTTAGGCTTACAGATTCCTATGAAATAATTGATCAAAGATTAGGTCTTAGATAAATTTGATTATGATCTTTAGAGTTTGATTTTAGGAATCAGTTTAGAGATATTATTGTGATAGCCATCAAATAAATTAGATTTTATTCTATGCTGATTTAGATTAGATGTTATCTTATTTTTGAATTTGAGTTAGAGAAAAACTGTATAAATTGACAAGTTTCTATTCAATAAAAATATGGGTGTTCTACGACAAAACCTTTGTTTTCTCTTCTCTTCTTTCACTTATTATGCTTCAGCTCTACAAAACCTTTTTTGCATGAGTATTTTCATCTCTATTTATACGTGTGCATCTCAATCTGTTTGGTGTGAGCATGAGAGATAAGACCTGCAATAAAGAAGTTAGCTATGAGATTATCACAATACAATAGCGGCTTAACATCATAAAGTCCTTAGAAGAGAGTTGATCCAATATAGTTTAGCAACCGCAAAAGCAATGCTTCTATATTCAAGTTTAATATTTGATCTGACAATCATAGGCTGCTTTTTTTAGCTCCATGAAATTAGAAAGGAACCAAGAAAAATACAATAAGCAGAAGTGGAAGTGATCATTAGGATATCCATCCCAATCAACATTAAAATTCGCATGTAAGATTAAGTGGGTAGGAATAGTTGAATGAAATCCATAGGATGGGATAGAGCGAAAGTATCAAAAAATGTGTTTAACAGTTGAGTAGTGAATATTTGTAAGGTAATGTGAGAATTGAGAAACATGTTAGTATAAAATTATACATCTGACTTAGTGACACAGAGATATTGAAGAACTTCAACAGTACTATGATATTTAGTAGCATTAGAAAGAGGAAGTCCATAATTTTTGGAAAAAGGTAAAGATAGAGTCATGGAAGTAGAGACCGGTTTGGAGGAATCAAGACGAGTTCAGTGAAATAGATCACAAGTGTATTTGGACTAAGTGAGAAGAAAGCTAGTGGATATGAATGTTACTTCGATCAATACCAAAAATGTAATAAAGAGGGCCAAGATCTTTGATGGTAAATATGAGTCCGGATCCTCTGTTCAACTTTATGGTATTTTATTTTGTCTCATAAATATCAGCCATTCATTTATGTGGATCCAACATGAGTCCCGCATAAATGAATGCGGGATCCACATAAATGAATGACTGAGATTCATGGAACAGAATAAGACACCATAATATTAGACAGAAGATCCTATCCCAGTAAATATAACATGAAGATCATTAAAGATAGTCTAAATAAATTCATGTGAAGAACTTGTTATGTCATCCACATAATAAGAAGAAAGGTAGTGTAAGGGAGGTATCAACTTTGGACAAAATAAAACCAATTTTTGTAAATTTATGACTTATTTATGTGAAACTAGACCTTAGGAGCTTACTCGAGACCATAAATATCTTTGTGAAAGCAACATGCATAAGGAGGATGGTTAGGAACAGTAAAACCGGAGAGTTATTGCACGAAGACAAGCTCTTGAGGATTTCCATACAGAAAAGCATCATTGACATCGAGTTGATAAATGGCACAATTCTTAGCTAAAACACGATTAGACTAAGGTGTTGATATACTAGGGGATTGGTGGCATCCTTTGGCAATAAGATAAGCTTTGTAACGGTCAAACAAGTCATTAAACGAGTCATTAGATTTAAGTTTAGTTCAGAAAACTCATCTCCGGTCAATAATATTTGCACGTAAAGGTGGAGGGACAAAAGTCCAAGTGTTGTTGTAATTGAGAGCTTTGCACTCATTAAGCGTTGCTTGATGTTAGTAAGAAAATTTGTTGGCATAATTAAAAGAAATGGAATCAGGATCACGAGAGGGGTAATGATATGGTAGGTATTATGATCAGGAAAGGTTTTGAGTCAGCGAGTAGTGACCATTAAATGAGAGGATGGTGACGGAGCTTGAGTTACTAATAGTGATAGTGCAAAAGTTACAAGTGGTTTGGAGTTATAGAAATAGGTGATGATGACAAATTTGTATTTAGGGGAGGAGATGCTAAGTTAAAAGGTAGTGGCAAGGGAAGGGAATGAGAATGTGAGGGAGACATAAGAAAAAATAAAATAAACATTGTGGAAAACATATTTAAGGGGGCTCTATATCATGTAAAGAATGGTATAACTGAAGTAATTTACTAATTTGTATTTTTTTGGTGTTTTACATTAACATTTACCTCAAAAAAAAATTAAGGCTTAAAAGGTTGGATCACTATTATCCCGTGATAATACATTAGTAAATATGTATAACTAACATGTTGGCGTACGTAATGTAATAACAGTATCGAGTATCGGAAGTTCATTAAATGCCAAAGCATCACAAACAGATTCGGCTTTTAGTATGTACGTAAGTCCAGATCCTCTGTCCAATTTTATAGTATTTTATTGTGTCCAGTGAATCTCAACCATTCATTTATGTGGATCCCGCATAAATAAATAACTGAAATTCACTGAACACAATAAGACACCATAAAAATTGGACAAAGGATCTTGTATCGATGTATGTACTAAAAACAGAACTGTCAGTTTCAAGAATTCCTTCTGATGGACGTTTCATTCTACTGGTTGTTCATAATAAATGTACATTGGATAAAGTCTTTCGAAGAAATTATTTAATGAATGTGATAGATTTAGTTCTTAAAACATCACAGAGCAATAGGAACTACCAGAGACAATGAAATTCAGGATGACTTCACTTTAACTCTTTAAAGTGAGTACAACTTTTGAGACAACCACCGTTAAGACTTTTGAATCTATAGGGGCTCACTCTACCCGACATGTTTGCCATCCGTTTATCATGGGTTGAAAGCGGCAGAGATGGCGTCGCTTGTTGAGTTTGTGATTAAGCCACTGGTTTATAATGTGAAAGGAGTTCATATATTTGCAATGAAATTGGCAGATTTTGATGAAAAAAGCAAGCTTCTTCAAAAATTAGACAATCACATAAATAAGAAAGTTCAAAACCGTTTTGAAACCTAAAACTCAAGACTTAACAAAACTTGTACCAAGATCAGCTAGTTCAATGACTATTGCAGGAAAGTAAATCACAGGAAGGACTATAAGATCCCACAGGAATTAACAGAAGACTTACTCCAACTTAGTGAGAATCTGTTCGTTCCAAGTTCAAAGACATAAATAGGAAAACAGGTATATCGCAGGGACCTCAGATTCATATAGAAACCTCATCACTTGAAGCACTTGGCATCCAACAGAGCCTCTCCCTCAAATGGCTCATGATCTTCAATCATCTGATTGACACGTTCCTTCTGTGCTTCATCACTAATGTCCACCTTCTTCCATTCATAAAGTTCCATGTCGTAACACTCATCAATCACAAACTGCGGAATCTCTTGTCCACGGAATAGCCACAACCCCTTCACCTTAAAGGGTGGTCCTGAACCAATCACCAGCATTTTCCCAAAAGCATACTTGCGAGCCAAATCCATTCGTTGCAGAAATCCACTAACCTTGTTCAATGTGACAAATGAGACGGTATTCTCATCATTATACTTGTAATCACAAAACCAAAGAGAATAACCCTCAGGATCATACATGTCCCAAAAACCTGAAAAAAAAAAAAAGAAATAATCCAATGGTTAGCTGAGAACGCATCGCCTGATTGCATCCTTGTGATGTATAATTTTTTTAGGAAATTAATAACAATAATGATAAAATTAATAAAATAATAATAAAATTAGTAATAATTATTACTAAAAGAAAGAGGGAGAAAGGTTGTTTTCATCTATTCCACATTTTACAGAATAGGTAAAGACAGGGGAGAGGTATCTTTAGCTATTCTTTAAAATGCAGGAATAACTAGACCTGGGATTAATTATTCTGTATGTTATTTTCTAATCAAACAAAGGAATAACCATTCATTAGAAACACATCAGCAATAGAATAGCTATTCTAGTCAACCAAATAGGCCATAAAGAACTGGAAGCTGAGAACACAACGCATAATTGCATCCTTGTGATGTGTGCTAATTATGTTGCCTTACATCACACAAGTTCGTATAAAGAACATTCCTACAGCATCTAATAAAAGAATGGGCAATAACATCACATACCACAAGACAGAAGACTACATATATGTTGCCAAATGTAATCAAGGTTAAGAGACTAACCTTTAATAGCTACTTCACGGAAATTGGTCTTAGTGTTTGAATATAGCCTCTTCCACTCATCGAGAATCATCTTACTAGGGGGTAAAAGATCAAGAGGGTTTTTGGGTTTGGGCTTAGGTGCTTCTTCCTCATCACCAGCCTCTGTTTCCTTGGGCTTTGCTGCTTCTTTCTTTGTCTCTTTTTTGGCCTCTTTCTTCAGCTCATCCTTGGGTTTTGCTTGTTCCTTTGGCTGTGCAGGTTTCTTTGCTGATTGGACAGGAGGGATGGATGTTGTTTGCTTCACTTCTCCCAATACCTTTCGGAAATTTGGTTGATTAACCATAGTCCAGAAGTATCTCTCAACGTGAGGGAACTCAGAAGTAAAATCTTTGGTCAAAATCCGGCTAAACCCCATTGACAAATTACAGGTCATAATGATGTCAGCCAAAGTCACAGAATGCCCAACCAGATAAGTATTGGATGCCAGATGTGTGTTCAACGAGGCAAGTGCTCTCTTTAAGGCAGAAATAGCAGCTTCCTCAGCCTTTGATCAATTACACAAAAAATTTGATTGAAAAGTTCAATCATTATTTGAAGATTTATCCTCAAAGAAACTTATTGTGTCAACACTGGAATATAAAAGATCAAAACATAATTCAACTAACCGGAGGGAGGTACACAGCAAAGCCAATTCGGGGTATAAACCAGCGCAATATATTAGCATCAATCTCCAATGAAGCAAAATCTATCCACTGCTCAGTATGAGCCTGCCAAATCCAAGTCCTGAATTTTATCATTTAATTCAAAGAACAAAAAGAAAAGGAGAAGGAAATTTGAGACTGCAAGAATAGCAAACATTTCCTTCATTATCAGTTTCACGTTACCTCAGATTCTCAAATTACAAGTGAACATCATAAAGAATAACTCCACCAAGGTATATGGATTTCCAAAACTTAATCAATATATGCAGAAAACAATTGCATAGATGTTCAACTTCATCAATACTAAACCCTAAGTACTGTCACTATCAATCTCTCTAAGTGGTTTTGGGTTGCAAGGAATAGCTCTATATCCAAGCAAATGCAATCAAATTTACCCTAGCTGTAATTAGACAAACAAGCAAAATTGCAAGCAACAGGAAATGACATCACTTACATATTCAATCAATGAAGACCCGAACAGAGCATTATCTCCATTCAACCGTGCCACTGCATCAAGTAATAACAAGCAACTAAATACTTCCCTCAGAAAGGCAATCACTTTTTATAGAGTAAAACAAATTTGATACCAGCCTTACCATATCGGGCAATGGCATTACTCTCAAAAATGGGACCATCCGGTGTTTCCAGCACAGGAACCTAGACATCATTAAATCCTATAAACGTCAAACTAAATCACATCAAACAAGAATGAATAGAGCTTGCAATAGCATGTGGCAAACCTTTCCAATAGGGTTCATCTTAAGAAACTCAGGTGTCTTATTTGATACTCCCATCTCAAAATTCTTCACCAATTCAACTTGAACACCACTGTACTCAGCGGCAATGAGTGCCTTGAAAGCATTCTTGTTTGTGTTACCCGCATGCAGTACCTAAATGCAAATCCAACAGAATTTGACACTTTAATCGGTAAATAATGACAATGAACAAGTGTAAAACACACCCTTCAACAAAATTGGGATAAATTACAACCGACACAAAACGAGGGGGAAAACATGGGCAGAAAGAACATAGATTTGCAATAAGAAAGTAATATAACAAGTTCCAAATAATCCCACCATCAAGTATCTGGCAATCGACCTAAGAGTTCACACTTCAATAGTCATTTGCATCAAGACAACCAAATGCCCAAGAGAAAGACAAGTCAAATTGGAACTCCAAGAATGAAAAGACGTAAACTTTTTAAGCTTACCAGAGCCATGACGAATTAGAAAAAGAAATGGAACTGGTTGAAATAGAAGAGCGAGAAGATCTGCAAGGTCAAAGAAACCAATTCAACAACACTGAAGCGACAAGAAAACGAAAAGAGTTTATTGGGGTTAACATATAACCTGGGGTTTAATGAACTCACCTCCGAACTGACGAACCCGAAGATGTCAGCACAGGATCGCTGAAGCAACGGCTTAGAGGAATTCGTTCAAATGCTGCGTTGTCTGTCTCCGGAGTAGGGTTTATACAACACTTAAAAGTCACTCTTTTCTATTTTTCTTTTCCTGTTTTCTTAATAAAAATTATCAAAATATATCGTTAAAATATTTTTTTTTTTAAGCAACGTTAAAATAATATTTTAATAATCCCAAATATATATAACATAATTTTAATGAAAAGTTAATATCAAATTTGATCAATTTCTTAATGTCGAAGTAAGCGTCCCAAAAAATGTTAACATTTACACACTAAAAGAATTACACAAAAACTAAAGGGTAAGAAAGTAGTTATCAAATTGTTCAAATGAACTTGGTTTTCTATTTGATTTAATCTTCAACTTTTAATTATATAACAAATTAATTATTTAACTTAACATAATTATTATAAAACTATATATGCAAACATTTTAACTTTAATAATGGAAAAAAATACACACTTAAGCATAATACTAACGAATAAATATCAAATACAAATAAATTGAAAACATCATATTTTAGTTAAAAAATTAAATAAAATTAGTTTTATTTAATTAAAGAATTATAACTATTTTGAGTTGAATAAAAACAACTTTATTTGATATTTTAACTTTAAAAAACTTTATGTGATATTTTTTAATTTATTAAATTAACTAATTGAACAAATGAAAAGAAAATATATGAAGAAATGCTTTGATCCAAAATGAATAAAGAAAATTAACTCAAGAAAGGGAGTAGTTAGAATGATTGAAGGGGGTCTTACATAGGTTGGTTAAGTTTTGAATGATTAAAGAGGGTCTTAATAGGGATGACAATAGGTTAGCTTATGCTCGGGCCCTTCCAAGCCCAAGCTCGGTTAGAGGTAGTGGGCTTGACTCTGAGCTCGACTAAGCCCAGTTCAATTTTTAATAGATAAAAAATACACAAAATGACATCCTATTGCTTATAAGGGTTGAGCTTTGGACGAAGCCGAGCTTGAAAGCTCGAACGTGAGTCGAAGCCAAGACTTGGTTTTTTTAAAAAATAACTTAAAGTTCGCTAAACTGGGATCAGGTGGGGGCAAACTGGGTTGGCCCCAGGCCTAGATGGTGCAAATGCTATTGATACCATGGTAATGCAAGAAACACAATCATATAAGGCTCATTTGATGGTTATCACTCCATCTTAATAATTATGGAAGGATTGATAGGGGATGATGATGATATCATGTTTGTTAAATTTTTTTTCGGATAATGAAGAGGGTGACAAATCATGATGGCCATATTCATTTCTTAGCTGAAGAGAATAAGGAGACATATAAGCCTTGGTGGCTTTATTAGCCTATATCTAACATCTCTTGCAACCTAAAGGGAACTTTAAGATTATTGACATAGGGAATTATTACTTTCTCCTGAAGTTTGAAAAGAAATTGATTATCAACGTCCTAAACGACATTCCTTAGATTATTGGTGGTCATTGTCTCACTACTCGATAATGACATCCCCACTCTACAGTTAGTAATGATTTGATTACATCCATCCATTATAACATAGATTCATTTTTCAAAGTTACATTTGGAATGTTATTCTTTAATGGATTTAAAGAGAATTGTTGTTCATGTTAGTAGAGTCATCCAAATTAATAGAATGATTGAAAGTGTGACGAGAGGAAGCTTTGACAAGGTATAAGTTGATTCGGATTTGACTAAGCATTTGAGGTCATATGTGTCGTTGGGAAAATTTTAAACGTATGGAGTACAAGGGCCTTTAGATGGTTTATTTTCAATATGAAAATTTTGGCCATAAAAGGGACGCATTTCCTATCCATAATGATATCTCTCATATAAAAGAAGGATTGTAAGAGTCGTTTGATGAAGGGTTTTGGTGCATGCACTAATATTTCTCCACAACCGAAAACTACTTTTGGACCATAGATGCAAGTTCAACAAAAGGCAATAAAGTCAATGAAGGAGATGACATCAAAAGGCAATAAAGTCAATGAAGGAGATGACATCAAAAGGCAAGTATCTTCAGCATGATAATAGTAATAGATTTGCTCCCATTAATGGTGTATTCTCTTATGCTTAAAGAGAAGATTTTAGGGCACCAAAATTAAGGTTGATTCTAACAACAAAAAAATTAGCTTTAATTCCTATATTAAACACCAATGAGAGCAGGAAAAAAAGGTGGGCATCCAAATTTTCCCTAAGAAGTCAAAGGTAGCTAAACCTAAAACTAAAAATAAGTAGGGCGCATTTGAGCCCATTAATATTCAAGACCCACATTAAGGGATACACTTCAAGGCAGACCCTTTAAAATAGGTGATTTTTGACCTAAAGAGATTGGATTCTTTTCTTAGGCCATTGAATGGAGATAGTATTGAGCTAGTTTCAATGCGTGGGCCTCTTGATATTAGTACTAAAGTTGTTTCACTCACAAGTGAGGCTACTTAAAGTAATTCCAATTTGGGAAAATATGTTCTCATGCAAACACCCTAAGTACAGATGCCTATAGTGAGACGAATTCATTTGTTTGTAGTGATGACATGTTTGAAGGTGGAGAAGCTGGCCCTACTGTGTCATTGATGCAAGAATGATATCGATTATGACTTTCTTGTACAGAGGTTTCAGAACAAGCTTCTATATTATCTGACTGAGAACTTGAATCTACTACAAGAGATTTAGAGGTCAGAGTTGAAAGGAACTCTGTCTATTTAGCCTTGTCCTTCCCAATAGAAGAGGTGGAACGTGGAAGGTTGAACTTTTGGTGGAGACGTTGGAGGTGTATGAATCTGTAACAGCTTACTCCACTAATTATTTGGTTCAAATGGTGTATAAGAGGTTGATGGCTTAGGAACCTTTGAAGACTTAGAAACTCTGTGTTTAGATATGTGGTCAGGTTTTGACTTTGGTTTTGACCTTCTTGATTTCTTCGGAGATGTCTGAGGATGTATGTACTGTCTAATCAAAGGATAATTAAATTTGAATACTTTTGAGTAGTCAGCTTCTTCTAGATACTTCTGATACATAAGCGATGGATATGTTGGCTGTGTATTTGGAAAATCTGTTGAGGATGAGCCATAGATTATACTTGACTGTGCAGAATACATGTCAACTTCCATTTATTGCACAATTCCTTGTATCTTTTGTATCTCAAGAATTTTAAAGTTGAAGTCAAGCCTCATATAATGGGCAAAGATGTATTGTCAAAGTTTAGCATCAAGACGCCGAATATGAGCTTTGTATGACTGGTACATCTGTTGGATCTGCTTAGAAACTGCATCGACTTTATGATGAGTAGCATGATTTTGTTGACTGATTCTATCCAGCTTAGAATCAATTCTTTTCAAAACTTTGTTCTGTGCTACTACGTTGGATGTTTGCCAATTGAGAACTTTATCAAATGGATTTGACATAAGTGTTCCTTGTGAAGTAATTCCTGTGACTCGGATGTAAGGGTTATAGACAACTCTCGTTGTTTCATTAGTACTCCTGGTTAATAAAGAAAAATCCTCCTTGTATAGCTTTACCATCATACAGGATATAGGAGTAGGAGTCATAATAGAAACTTCTGGTTTAAATCTATATGTAGATCTGCATGTAGACGACTTTAGTATCTCTTGAAGAGACTTAGGTCTGGATCTTTCTATCAATAGATCTTTATAATCGTCTGGATCTGGATCATCATTAAAGGGATGATGTTGCTGAGAAGGCTGACAACGAGATTTGGGCTTTTTCTTCTTCCTTTTCCTTATTGCATATCGTTCATCATCATCATCACTATTTGACTCAGGGTTGAGACAGATCTCACAGTTTAGTTCACACATAAATGGGTTGACATCTCATACAAAATGTCCACAATTATGACTGACATAGACTGGATCTCCGTTAGATTTAAAATAATGAATAGGAGGACCAGATTTACCTTCCATATGATAATATACGGGCTGGATCATAAGGATTGCCCAGATGTCGAAGGTCTAGTTGGATCTTCATTAGGTCGTGTATAGATGGACTTAACAGTTCCATCTCTCAAGGTCTTCCGAATCAGAGGAGTTGTCGTATGAAAAGAGTGTTGGTAAGGTGCGTGGAACAACTTTTGGTAGTTGGTGTTCCATTCAATAGGCATCAACTTTTCAAGCTCCTATGCTGGTAGTTGCTTCTAGATATGAATGATAGTAGTCTAATTATTGGAACAATCAGCAACCATGTAAAAAGCATTCGAAGTAGAATTTGAAAAGTTAAGGTCCAAAGCACGATTCTGTAGATGATAGATCATTTGGTAGTGTATAGTAGCCATGATGGCTATAGGATCTTGATATGCTCTAGTGATCTGGATCTAAACTTGTAGACGTTCAGATAAGGTAGGATCATCCAACCTGATGTTGAAATTAGGTGCTATGATCAAGATGACATTTCTGTTATTGAGCATTGTCAGCGAGGTACCAATAAAAGCATTTTGGTACGTTGTGTAGGTAGTTTCTAGAAGAGATATCCTGGCCATCGCAGGTATTCCGTTTCTTCCATGAAGAGAGTAAGAACAAGTCGTATAGCTCCCATATGAAGATGCGCATAATTTTGTTCCCTCCATAAAGAGATCAGTTCTTTAGGGATTTCAATCAGTTCTTTAGGGATTTCAAGTTTTACGTATTATTCTGCAGTGGTAGATCTAAGACCATACTGTTCCAATCTGAAACTTTGGATGATTTCTCGAACTTTAGGTCTAGAAATAGACAAGATAATAAGAATACTTCTCATCCAATAACGATCATGAGGATATGTACTGTATGGACTCAACACATTAAGGTAAAGAATACTCACAAACACAATTTTCTACACAGGTATATGGGTACAAGGTTTTATGTTATATTTGATAATATACACTTTACAATAGAAGGTAAAGAAGACAAAGACAAAGTTGAAGATAAATAAATAGGGTCGATAGACAGTGTTTTCATAATTTCATATAGGCCTCTCTTTACTCACTTCTTTGAACAAGAGTCAATGTTACCTACCTGACAAAATGCGAAAGATTTGGTAGCTCCCTCAACCCAATCACTAGCTAGTCATGCGAAGTGCAAGACCTCCAAGTCTATGGGGGGACTTGGGATAGTTACTAGTATACAAAAATATACCTCTAGGCAAGAACAAAATTTATGGCTCTACCTGAGCTACCTCATAAGGCCTTACGAGGTAACGATAAAACATTACCCAAATATACCCCCCGCTCAGAAGCCCGCACTCAGTGTCTTTCCTAAGTGGTATCTGCGTTTTGGACTTGGCGCAATGGTCCCTTTCCCAAATTAAGTTTCTGGGATTCGAACACCTAACGTGAGGCAAGCCCAAGTCGCAAACTGGTGTCTCTAATACCACTGAGTTACCCCATAAGGCCTTACGAGGTAATGGTGAAACATTACCCAAATATACCCCCTGCTCAAAAGCCCACACTCAGTGTCTTTCCAAAGTAGTATTAGAGCCATAGAACAGTACAAAGTCCAGGAAATCTTTCATATACCAGCATGGTATCTTTGTCTAGTTTTTGGTCAGGTGTAGTCGGTTCAGCCGAAGAAACCTGCGTACCCCTTGGATTTTTCTACTCCTCGATTAGTATTCCACCACTGCTTGTGGTTTACATGGAAACATAGTTAACCTTTGCATCTTAGCCAGGCGGGGAACATATTGGTTTAAGGTTAAAAAGAAGTGTGAGAAAAGAAAGTTGAGTGACATGGAGTCAGTATCCTTAGATCCGATACATTTATTGTCAAGTTTATCAGTATCTAGTTTACCTAGAAGTGTGAAGCGTGTTTTGTCAAATAAAATAGAAAACCTTATAGAAATCACCCATGTAGAGAATCGTGTGTGTGAAACTTCATTACCTTTGTTAAGTCCTTACAGTATATATTCTCGTGACCATTCTTGGACGAGAAGTATTAGGAGTGTGTTATCTACTAGTCGACCTAGTGTAAAAGAAATCATCTAGAGTTCCAAAATGGAACAATGTGGTCTTAGATTTACAACTGCAGAACAGTACGTAAAGCTTGAGATTCCTAAGGAGCTAATCGCCTTATGGAGAGAGCACAACCATACACGTCTACACTTTGGAGCTATATGACTTGTTCTTACCTTGTATAGAAGAAAAGGTATTCCTGTGTCCGAAGCCCGTAAGTACGAGTCACGCAAGTAAATAGGGAAGTAAGAGTATCGATCCATAGGGAGTTACTGAACAATTACTAGGCTAAAACCATTCAATTATTTGGGCTGATCACTTAAATGTTGATTATTGAGAAATTAATTCATTAACATATTTGCTCAAACTAATCCTAAAACAAACAGAATACTGCACAATTTATGACTGTAAGGAATAAATCAGATATGCAAAAGACAGGTTTCAAATTTGGTTTCGTGATCAACTTCTAATAATTCTCTTCTGGTTTATTCAATAAACTTGATCCCTAGATTTTGAAGAAAACTAGATCTAAATTATCTACGATTCTCTATCGATATGTCAAAGAAGTATTGTAGTTAAAATCAATCCCGACTATCGTGGCTCATGAAATTAACTAAAACCCATTAAGATTTTATCTAGTTGGTAATTCCTCTCGTAGATTTTTGCCTATGTCTAGGTCTAAACCTACAAGGTCTTAATTTTGGTTTTCTACTACCGATTTTCACCTTTTGATTCTTCAACCGATAATTTTGACACAAATTATATGAGTCCTATCACATAACAATCACAATAATACTCAAAACAAGAATCAACAGTCGAGAACCAATTTTATTGAACAAAATCCAGAATCAAATCATGTAGAAATTCGAAAACTACTACCCATCTTTGAAACCCAGCAGGAAATCTACTCAATCATGTTCATGTTCAATAAAATAACTATTAAATCAAGAAAAATAAGCATTAAGGGAGTAAGGAACGAAGAACAGTGTGTCGTCAGTCCCTCTGCTCCTTGTCGCGTGCATGAAGAATCCTGCTAGTGAGGTTCCTTGTGTGTCCGTCAGATTGTGGAGTGTTGCGTGCGTGATTCCTTGGTTTTCTCTTGCGTTGAACTCACGTTGTTGCTGCTACTCTCTTCAATTCTGCTGCCACTCATAAATTTTGCTACAGCGTAATAAACCTCATGTCCCCCCTGTTGTGCGCTGTCTTCCCATTTAAAAACCTAAAACAACCAAAACGTTTTTCTCCTACCCAAAACGTCACCTAGTCCACCTCTCCACTGCCGTTTTATCTTTTGTCATGTGCTGTCATTTTTTGGCTCTCCTTCTTATCTTTCAAAACCTAAACATTGTTCTCTTTTTGAAGTCCTCCTTTCAGCTGCGTTTTGGACTCTTCTACGTCGTTTTCCTTTTTCTTGTGGACTTATTGTTGTGTTGTCTCTGTTCTTTCATGGCTTGATGGCATTGTCTTCTTTTTTTTTATTCACCTGCAATGGCAACTTCTTAGGTCTAATTTGAGGCCAAATTTTATTCTTTTTATGAAAAATATCATAAAACTAAAATAAATAACAAATTCAATGAAAATAACTAAATTAACCTAAAAATACTACTAAAAATCAATGAATGAATATGCAAAATAAATGCAAATATCACCTAAATATCTATATGAATTGGACTAAACACTTATGCTTAAGTGAAAGTGTGTTACTTATGTGAAATGCAAAATTGTGAAATAATTGTAATATGAATTGATGTGTTGCATGAATTGAGTGAACCATCGATGATGGTTACCTTATTGAGTTCACAAAACTCATTAATATTGCAATGTTGTCTTTTCAGGACCGAGGGATGACTCTAACTATTGAAAGACTCTATTGCTGTGTAGATTGTGATTTGACTAGAGAAGTAATGGCTCAAAGGTCGGTCAGCTGAAATTTTTGGATGGCTTAGATAAATTTGTTATATTATTCTCTTTCATGTAGTACTTTTGTACTAGGTTTTGTTGATGTACATGCGGTAAAGGTTGAAAGACACAATGTAGACTTTCGATTTTTGAAAAAGGGAAATGAGGAAAAGTTGGTTTAAAAAATATTGTGATTTCTTATGATGCTTTTAAGTGAAAATTGATATGATGCCATATGAACAGAATGTAGTGATCGAACGTAGCTCGCCCTTATCGTAGGATATGTACCGCAATGACCTTCGGGGGTCCCGGTGTGTACCTTGCAGTAAGGGGGCACTATAGGCATGTATTGGGAGTGTTTTGATTTGATATGAATTTGACATTTGATTCTCAAAGAAAGTTGAATATCAGATTTAGGTTCGATGACTGTGAAATCTTTCCTGAGCATTTGTATAAGATTGTGATATATGAGATTTTTTGAAATTGATGCATTTCATAAAATGCATGCTTAGATAAAGGCGTTGTGACTTAAGTTGCCTTTATGAAGCGCTTCCATGTAAAGCTTTGCTCCGTGATTTCTGATTTTTCACGTAGAGCTATGCTCCTTGATTCTGACTAAGCCTTATGGACCGGTATTTGTATAAATCTGTGATAGGCACTCGATCACAACAATAAGAAAGAATGTGAGTCTTATGCATATAACATGATAAGACTGAAATTTATTGAATGATTTGCAAAGTTGAATGAGTGATAAATTGATGTGATTTATTTGTTATGCTTAGCAATGTGATCTGAATGAGTGCCTGTAAAATATGTATTATATGTACGGGATCCGGTGAAATCATCAATGATGGTTCACTCATTGAGTTCTCAAAACTCATAAAATTACAATGTGGTTTTTCAGGTTCAAGACAGGAGACCTAGTTCTTTAGACATGTCTAAAGGGCCCTTTGGATTTTGTTATAGCTCAAAGGTCTGTCAACTAGTTCCAGGAGTGTTGTGTCTTGTATTTTGTTGTTTTGTTACATCCTGTATGAGGTTATGTAAATATTTGTCTAAAGGAAATAGTGTAAAATTTTTTTGGATTAATGCAATGAATGATTTTAAAATTTAGTGACTTCCGATTATGCTAGATGATGCCATGTGTAAGTTGGTTTTGCTTTTTCTCTAACATGCCATTATCATAGGATATGTACTTGAATATGCTTGAATGTTTGGGCATGTACCTTGTGATAGTGGGATGTTCCAATCAGTAAATTCACCGATAGAATATTGTGATTCTGTCGGCAAATCAGGGACAAAATATTCTAAATTTGTCGGTAAATTTTGTTGGGCCCCGATTCGCATTAAGCATGTTTTATTTTATTCTGAGGATTAGTTTGCTTAATTCCTTTTAGTTAGAATAATTTGGAATTTTCGTGCTTCGTTTTGATTCTTAAATGAAGGAATTGAGTTAAATTAGAGGTTTGATAAGTTTTGAGAAATTAAAAAGAATAAGATGAATTGAGGGTAAATTGGGTAGTTTACTTATGTTTTTAAGGTTAAAGGCTAAGGAGGAGGGCTTAAATTGTCTTTTTAGTTTAAGTTAAATGAAGAAAAGAGGAAATAAATGGCTTAAGGATGTAGGCTTACGGATTTTATAAGGAAAAAGAAGGGAGAAAATTTTATGTATGAAGGATCCTAAAACTACGTAGTTTTGAGGGCTAGGTTTTAAGTTAGGAAGCAATCTTCTCTAAGTCTTTTAAGAAGACTTACGAAACTACCTAAGAGAAAGGAGAAGAGGAGACTTTCGGTGGAGATAAGGAGAAGAAGAAGAAGAAGAAGAAGAAGAAGAAGAAGAAGAGAAGTAAGAGCTTGGTTTATTTTGCCTTAGAAAAGGGAATTAGAGTGATTTTTGAGAAGGAAGAAGGTGGAAAGAAAGAGTTTAATCCTCTATTGGAAGCAAAAGCAATTTTCGTGGGTTTCAATCTCTAAGGTAAGAAAATGTGAAATTTATGGAATTTTAGATGGGTTATGATGCTAATAGCTTAGTTAAGGTATGGGTAAAGTTAGAAAGGTTAAATTCCATGCTTTCCTATCCTTAGAAATGTCCAATTTTGATATCCTATGTTAAATTGGGATTATTGTGCTTGATGAAGGTGAATTGAGGAGATTAGAGGAAGAGCCAAGGCAAATTGACCAATCCTAGAGCTAAAGGATTTAAGGTGGGTGATTTCTTAATACTTAAGATAATAGGCCTACTAAAGTTTTATAATAAATGTAAAGTAATGTTTTCCAATGATTTCGAATTTGTGTATAAATCACTCTTTGTTATGTTTTTCACTTGTATGTGATGTTCGTTGATTGTAAATCATGTTAGAAATCATTTGTATAATGTTTTGTTATGTGAAAAAGACTTGAATGTGTGATTTCGGAAAAAGATTTGTTAGTTTGGCCTAATTATGCGAAACTGAATTTGTAAAGGCCAGTTACGGCTAATAATTTCGAATTGTGTGAATTAGGTGATATGCATGTTTTCTTTGGGTTTGTGGTGGTCCAGTCTGAGTCAGGTGCACCTGTCTAACCATAGGCTTCTCCCGCCTGCCCGCTAGTGGCCGTGGAGTTCCTCTCAAGGACTCCTATCCGTCACGGCTACACATG
>JAOTIZ010000201.1:5639020-5653196 GCA_027123425.1 Erythroxylum panamense
TAATGCCCTCCCTTACTTAGCTTAAAACATCCTAACTCAAGTGACTTGACTATAATGCCCTTACAAAATTTTACCCCTTTTTTCATAACATTTATTTCATGCTAAATTCAACTTAGCTTAATTTTCTACTAACACCTTAAAAATCAAATTTTACCATAAATCATACTAGCAACTTAATTCATACTTAATAATATCATGGAAACAGGTTTGGGATCTAACAAAATTTCAGTAAGTGGTTAAAGAGAGTGAAAAAAGACAGACTCGAGTTTAGACAAAACGGTAGGAGTCCATCGAACAACAACTTCAAACAACTAACTAAAACTCAAAAGGGTGAAAGAAAAATGAAGATAGTTCAATATTATGAGTGTCAAGACTTCGAACATGTACAAACAGAATGTGCTAATACCTTAAAGGAGAGAAAAGGAAAATCATATATGAACACTTAGAGTGAGAATGAATTCTAAACTGAATATTGCAGTGAAGAAGAAGTTGTGAATAGTGTTGCGTTAGTTGCTTTATACAACAAAAGGTCAATTGCTTGCTTAACAACAACCAAAAAGGAAGTAACCGATGACAAAAACGTGAGTAAATCAGAAAATTCCAGGAAAAATGCAAACGAATCGGCTCAAAAATCAAGCTCAGGTTATGATAGTGATGGCAGTGGTTCAGATGACAAAAAGGAGAATATTTATGAAGCTTATTAATTAATGTATGCAAAATGGGTGCATACATGTAAGAAGAATGAAAAGCAGAAGGAAGAAAACTTCTATATGAAGAACATTATTTGAGATTTAGAGAAGACATTGATGTCAACATCAAATGAGCTTGGTGAAGTAAAATTGAAATTGGTCAATACTGAAAAGGGATTAACGATGTTAAATGAAGGCACAGAAAAGCTAGAAAAGTTAATGGAAATTGGTAAGATTAAAGGGGATCTTCAAGGCATTGGCTATAAAGGTGAATGTTCTACAGTGAATGATGAGGAAAATAATGCAACTAGATCTGTCCAAGAAGAAACATCAAGGAAGAATTGAAGGTTTATACCTATGTGTCATTTTTAGGGGTCATTAAGCATATAAGGTCGAGATGCTACAAGTTACTACAAATGTTATTTCAAAGGCTCAACACCGAAAACCTATACATTCACTACAAAATTTCTAGCAGCAGAAATCCATGGTACCAAGTCACTCTTGGGTTCAAAAGGGTAAATTACAAGTTCTTGTAGTTCTTAAATCCATGTAGGCCACTTCACACAGCAGTTGGTATTTCGACAGCGGATGTTCACGTCATATGATAGGATAAAGGAACTATTTAACTAACTATCAAAGATGTGTGGATGGATATGTGACTTTTGGCGATGGAAAAAAGGCCTTGGCTATTAGAAGGGGAATACTATGTGAGGATAGACCGCCATACCTTAAGAGCATGCTTCATGTTGATGGATTGAAAGCCAATTTGATGAGTATAAGCCAACTTTGTGATGCTGGTTTATTGGTTAAATTCACAAATGATGAATATAGAGTGTTAACCGAACATGGAGAATGTCTTGTAAACGGCAAACGATCAACTGACAATTGTTATATACTGCAGGTCACAACTACTTGTAAATCAACCTTATATGATGAAAACATGGATCTATGGTATAAAAAACTTGGGCATATGTGCTTATTAGCAAGTTGAAGAAATTGGAAGTTGTGAGAGGTATGGCAATCATGAATAAAGAAGACAAAACAATATGTAATGCATGTCAAATGGGTAAGTAGATGAGAGTGCCATATAAAAAGGTTAGACACGTTACTTCCTCACGTATATTTAAATTAATTCTCATGGATTTGGTTGGACCAACCCAACATGATAGTATTGGTGGGATGAGATACTTTTTGACTTGTGTTGATGATTATTCTAGATATACTTGGGTATCGTTTTTGAAAGAAAAATCAAATGCGTTTAAGGCTTTTAGAAGCCTATATGTGCAGGTTATGAATCTAAAAAATATGATAGTATTAAGAATCTGATTAGATCACAGAAGGGAATTTGAGAACGCAAGCTTCAACAATTTTTGTGACAAGTATGGTATCATACAAGAATTTTCAGCACCTAAAACTCCACGACAAAATGGAGTTGTCGAAAGGAAGAATCAAACCATTCAAGAAATGGCCAAATCTATGTTGAATGGAGAAAACATGTCTATGCGATTTTAGGCTGAAGTAGTTAACAAGACATGCTACATATGCAATAGAGTTTATCTTAGAAGTGTCTTAAACAAGACATCTTATAAACTTTGGAAGGGAAAGAGATCGGATATAAGTTACTTTCATGTTTTTGATAGTAAATGCTATATTCTTAGAGATCGAGAACAGCTCGAAAAGTTTGAAAGCAAGAGTGATGAAGGGATCTTCATTGGCTACTCAACCCTCAATAAAGCATATCGAGTATTCAATCAAAGAACCAAGAAAATGTTAGAGTCCATAAATGTTATGGTGGATGATGTGTCTCAATTAAATGCTATAGTGACGGAAGAGAACTTGCGAAACCAGCCTTATAAATCAACTCAAACAAGCAACAAAACGGGAACAAAAAAAATTCCAGAACTACAGTTAGTTGCTACTGGTGAGGAAACTGCTCAAACAGAAGATCTGTCAGTTGCTTCGGATGATGAAACCACCAAGACACTTGACTCAAACATAATTCCCTTTAACACTTTAATCTCGAGAGAAGGTGATTTAAACCGAGATCCTCCCTCCCTAATTAAAAGAAGTCATCTAGTAGAGAACGTTATTGGAGATGTTAGCAAGACAAGAAAAACAAGAAAAAGTAAAAAGTTAGATTACTAAGAACTTGCAGGATATTTGTGCTACACCTCTTCATTCAAACCAAAGAATGTCAAAGAATCCTTATAAGATGAGTTCTGGACAACAACTATGTAAGAGGAATTGACTCAATTTGCACGAAATGATGTATCAGAATTAGTGCCAAGATCATCTAATGTGAATGTGATCGAAACAAAATGGGTGTTTTGTAATAAAATTGATAAAAGGGTAATGTGACTAGAAGTAAAGCAAGGTTAGTAGCACAAGGGTGCTCTCATATTGAAGGAATTGATTTTGACAAAACCTTTACAACAGTGGCAAGACTTGAGTTGATTAGACTATTGTTGGGTATAGTATGTGTGAAAGGTTTCAAGCTTTATCAAATAGATGTGAAGAGTACATTTTTGAATGGGTTTATACAGGAAGAGGTATATGTTAAGCAGTCGAAAGGATTTATTGATTCAGCCTATGCAGATCACGTTTTTAATGTTAAGAAGGCTCTTTATGGTCTCAAACAAGCGCCAAGGGCTTGGTACAAAAGACTCACACAATATCTTTTCAAGTAAGGCTACGAACGAGGTAATGTTGACAAGACTTTATTTGTTAAAAAATTCAGATTTGATTTGATGATTGCTCAGATTTATGTTGACAATATTGTGTTTGATTCCACTCGTCCAAAGTTGAAGGATGATTTTATTAAATTAATGACAAGTGAATTTGAGATGAGTATGGTAGGTGAGTTGAACTTCTTTTTGGGTTTGCAAATTAAACAAGTGAAGGATGACATTTTTTTTATCACAAACTAAATATGCAAATAATTTAATAAAAAAGTTTAGACTTGAGAATGCTAGACATGCGAGAACACCGATGAGTGTCTCTATGAAGTTAAATAAAGATGAGAATGAAACACATTAATTTGAAGTGTCACTTTATTCAGGAGCTTGTGGAGAAAAAAATAGTCACTCTGTCATGTGTGTCTACGGAAAAACAATTGGTGGATATCTTTACAAAATCGCTTAATACAGTCAGGTTTGAACTTCTTCGAGGGGCTTTGAGTATATGTGCCTTAAATTATTGATGTATCTTTCTTTTTATTATTAAAAATCAAAAAGAAAAGAAAAAAGAAAAGAAAATTCTGAAAAGGAGATTCAAAATCCCTTAGGGGCTATTTGTTTTTGTTTTTTTAAAGATTTTTTGTTATGATTTTTGTAAATTAAGAAATGACTCTTAAAATCGTGTTTGGTTAAACACGTTTGCATATTTCGTTTTTAAAAATAAAAATGACTACTATTTTACGAAAACATAAAAATAACGTTTTTGTGATTTTGAAAACATATTTTCATAAACTTTTTTTCACAAAAACAAATCATATTCAGGATTTTCTCTCCTCTGCGCCGTCTTCTGTGTCTTTACCAGTGTTGCAATATCTCCAGGTTTGTTTTTATATCTATCTGTTGCTTCTGCAATATCTCTTGTCTCTCTTGGCCATAATAGTAGATCCATAACAAAATAGAGAAACTAGGCGTGATGAAGGAGAGATATGAAAATCGTGAAAAGAAAAAGAGATATGAAGAAAATAACCGTATTATAGATGTAGCCATACTTACTAAAAGCAACATGTAGAACTTCTGCTTTAAGCATAAGATTTTGTAATTTTTGTGATGATAAAGAAGATGATACACTCTAATTCTTCCTCTGAACAACAATTTTTCTAACTAGAATAAGTTTTTGTGCGACGTGTTTAGCTCTTCAGTTTTTGCTTCCCCTCCTCTGCTAAACATAACAAGGACTTCATCTGATTCTTTATAAAGAACCATCACACAACCGTGAACAACTATGAAATAACATTATTAAAACCGAAGGCTATAGCTTTTTTCTTGATCCTCGCGTCATTTTAAATCCAAGACAGCTATACCTGTTTTCTTCCTCCTTATGTCTTTGCAGTTGTTTTATTCTTAGACTTCACATTATTCTTTCTCCTTGTCTTCACATCTTTATAGCTATTTTCTTCTCATCCTCGTGTCTTTAGCATAGTGTGGAAAACAGGTGGCTAAGAGTGGAGCAGGTGAAGCCTATTTTGTTTTCACATCATTTAATGTTATTTAATGTAGCAGAGGCTTTATCAAAAGTGAAACCTAGTCTGCACGTGATTTATTGTGAAGCTTCACATTATTTAATATGGCAGAGGCTTTATCAAAAGTGAAGCCTAGTCTGCACCTGATTTATTGTGAAGCTGTTCTTGTCTTCACTTAATAGCTTATTGTGGAGAACCGAAACATTATGCATTTGTACGTGAGTTCTTCAAGTCATTTATTATTAAGCCTATTCTTGTCTTCACGTAATAGCTTATTGTTGCTTATAACCGTGGAGAACTGAAACATTAAATGCATTTGTATGTTAGTTGAATTTGATATATATGTAGCCATACTTATGTTAAATGCATTTGCTTGTGAATCCTGTTGAATTTGATATATATGTAGCCATACTTACGTTAAATGCATTTGCTTGTGAATACTGTTGAAGTGGCTTATTACCCGAAGCCGAAGCCGAAATGAAGGAATGTGTAAATAATTTATTGTAGTGGTTTTGCTACCATGTTTTCATAAATAGTGAAAATTTAATCTGTGTACAAGTTTGGACTCCAAATATTTTTTAGAAATTATTATAGTTGTCACATGTTTATTTTAAATTATCTTTAACATTTAATACTTTGTAAAAATTGTTGTGATTGAAGTCACTTATATGTTATTACATTTAGTGATAGCAGGCCTGAACAATATGAATGATTATAATGATTGTATGGAAGTAAATGAAAAAGATGGGGTATGGAATGATATTACAGAGATGTATTTAATCTCCTTGATGGTTGAAGAAGTGAAGAAGGGGAATTGAACGACTACTACCTTTTCCAAATCTAGTTGGAAGAATATTAAAGCAAGGCTTCAAACAAAATTCAATAAGCATTATACTGATATTTAATTGAATAATAAGTATAATAGATTAAGTGCCAAATTGAAGAATTTCAAGAACTTACTCAAAGAAACAAAAATCGGTGACAACTCTTTTACTGGTGAAGTTAATGCTACAAACGAATGTTTGAAAAATCTATTTAAGGTAAAAATATGTCTTTTGTTTTATTAATATATCATATTATATAATATTCATTCTCATATATTTTTTCATCATTATAGGTGCCTAAAATGGCTCACAGATTTAAGAAAAAAGATTGTAAGAAATTTTTAGACTATTTTTGGAGATACTACTGTAACTGATGTGCATGTATGTCCATCAACTAAAGCTCCATTAAATAGTACAGAAGAGGAACATGGAAATGATATTGATTAAGATTACTCGTATAATGAAAAAGAAGATTAAGATAAAAGTTCTCCTTATAAGAAAAAGAAGTCTCTTAAGAATAAGAAGGCAAAGAAGACACATTCTAACATTGTAGAAGAAGCCTTACTTATACTTAGTGAACAATCAAGAAGGAAGAATGATTTACTTGAGAAAAAACTGAGTGAAACATCATCCACTGCAGAGAATAGATCTCCAGAGTCTAACATAATGATGGAATGTCTGAATTCTTTAGATGAATTGGGTGTTGACGGTGTGCAATTTGGAAAAACTGTGAAGACTTTACATGATTCTCCACTTTATAGGGATATTTTTTTGAAGATGACACAAATAAGGAAGTTGGATTGAATTATGTCGCTTTAGTTATATTTTCATGTTATTGCATATCGAATTCTTATTGATTCGACACTTTTATATTAAGCACTACTCCATATTTTAAACATTTTAAGTTTGTGCTTTTTATGAATATTTGACTTAATTTTAAGTTTATATTTTTTATGAATATTTTTCTATATTTGATTAAATATACTTGGTTGAATATTTTATTAGTTATTTAATGTTGACATTGTAGATACATGAATTTCTTATCAGATTTCAAATTAGATTATGATGATGAATAGAAGAAGGTAATCGTTATTTCTGTAGCTAGGGGAGAGAACAAATATTTTCATTTACAAAAGCAACTATGTAGAACTTCTACTCAACCAAGTTATGATTGGATATTAGAGCTTTTGAAAGGGAATCCTACAAGGACTTATGAAAAACTTAAGAATGAGAAAGATAATCTTCTTAAGCTTATGTGATGAGTTGAAGAGTTTAGGAGGCTTAAAGGCGACAAATCATTTGATTGTAAAATAACAAGTAGCAATTTTCTTGATCACTATAGGACATAGTGAGACAACTATGTGCAGAGTTGAAGAGTTTAAGAGGCTTAAACGCAACAAATCATTTGATTGTGATGAAACAAGTAGCAATTTTCTTGATATTTATATTACATAGTAAGACAACTAGAGTCAATGCAGAACGCTTTCAACATTCGACCTGGACAATTTTGAAGTACTTTCGAAAAGTCTTATATGCAGTTGATTTTCTTGCAAAAAGAGTCATTACTCCACCATCTTTTACTAATACACCTCTTGAGATTTAATATAATTCAAAATTCTTTCCATATTTTTAGGTACATTCATATATTTAATTAGTATTTTAATTATTTCCTTATGATTACAAATTATTTTAATATATTTTCAATTTTTAGGATTGTATAGGAGCAATAGATAGTACACATATTGATGCATATATTCTGATCGATGAATAACTATCATACAAGGGCAAAGAATTAATCAAACCCAAAATATTATGTGTTGTTGCTCATTTGACATCAATTTTACTTATGTAATGGCTAGATGGGAAGGTACTGCAAATGTCTCTCGAGTTCTTTTGGAAACAGTGACAAATCTAGCAAATCAATTTCCTATGTCTTTACAAGGTATTATATTATTTTAAATAAACATAATAATTATGATTCATTTTTAATATCTTTTTATTAATATTATGTTCTTTCTATGTTAGGTAAGTACTATTTAGTTGACTATAGACATTCTTCATTAAGAAATGTTATTGAAAGATATTTTGGTCATCTAAAAGCAAGATTCTCTATACTTAAAAACATGCCGAGTTATGATATGAAGAAACAAAAATACATTGTTATTATTTGTTGCGTTATACACAACTATATTAGACTGTATGGACAAAGTGATGAATTATTTGAAAGTTGTGCTGAAAATGAAGAACAAATCAAGGAAAGTGAAAATGAAGATGCAAGTTCTCAAGTGAAGTATAATATCACTCCAGCACAATTTCGAGGTATGTCTTGAAAGCGAGATGACATTGCTAGACAAATGTGGAGTGATTATATTATTTTTAATTAATTTATGTTTCTTTTTGAAAATGATAGTACTATTATGTTTTCAAGAATTATAATATGATGGACATATTTTATTGATCAGAACGACTTAATATAATTTTTAATTTAGGTAATTTTATTATATACAATTAATTTGTATTTTTTTAATAATATTTGATTTGGATATATTTAATTTTAGCTATAATGACAATTAATTTATTTAAAAATATAATGTATTATATTATAATTATTACAAATAAGAGTATAATTACAAAAAATAGAAACAGGATAATAAAACAAAACATGTTTTTGTTTTCAGTTTTTAATTACAAATCTCAACCAAGCGGGTTTTTGTTTTCAGTTTTTATATTACAAATGTTAACCAAACGGGTTTTTATTTTTTTAAAGAAAAAACAGAAACCAAAAACAGAAAACGAAAACAAAAAATAATAACAGAAAAACAGAAGTAGAACCAAACGGCTCCTCAATTGTCGTCTCCATCCCACTTTGCTGTCTATTAAAATTTTGCTTCCCTCCTTCAGTATTTTGCATTTTGATTTCTTTATTGGTTTGTTAGACTCACCTCTCCATCTTTCCTTTTCACGGCATTAGGTCTATCTCACTTTCACCATTTTGAGTCCTCTTCTCCACAAAATCTCACTCTCTCTTTCCCTCACTACACCGACATCAATTATTCTTCTTTGCTCGACTTTTTTATCTTCTAACTTTCACATGGGCAAGACAAAGCTTCAGGTTCGTCTTTTATTGTTCCTCAGAAACAGACCAAACAGAGAGCTCGAAAAACAATCCACCCACCTTGGAGAATTTCTTCTAGCCAAATGACAGCGGACAATGCAATATCATTTAAGTTTTACACTTTGAAGCTGCACAAAAATAAGATACTCTTGACAATATCGGGTTAGTTCTTGACCTCTAAATTAATTTAGATGAATTCCAACAGTATCGATTGGATGTTATGTTATCTTAAAGGACTTTATAAAAGTTGCATAGCTACCGGAACGTTCTGATTCTGAACTGGTAAAGGAAGTTTACTGCAATTTCACTGGTGATATATTGAATGATACTGCATTAAGTTATAAATTGGTGTATGTGCGGATTTGGCTAATACAATCTGATACTGATTGACTAAATGTTTTTTGGGGTTTGATAATCTCATTGGAGACTGAATTTATGATGATGATTGGATTGTTCCTAATGATTTGATTGCCACTGTGTTAACTGGAGGCAAATTGCTGCTTAGCCATCCAGTTTGGTGCTACGTGCCTCTTTGTTGGCACAAAAATATTTTGTAATCTATAAGTTAGTTTTAGCTAATTGGATTAGTTTTAGCTAATTGGATGCTTAGTACACCTGTTGTTTTAGTTTATTTAGCGCAAGCTAAATTGGTCTATGCAATTAGTACTAGGGCAAATTTTAATCTGGGGCGACTCATAATTAAAGCTATGCTGGCTATTGGAGGTAAATCACAAGGTAAATCACACTCCTTCCTATAGTTTCCATGTTTGATTACTTAATTTCTATATGCCAATCGCGTCCCTCAATTGGAGTCGAGTGTCCTTGAACCAGTCACGTTAATGAACATTTCGCCAAGAATTTTCAAGCAACCACAAGTGGTGGACTTTCCTTACACCTCACTTTGCCCCTCAAATGCCTCGGCCACTTCATTCGTCAATCCTCATGTGTCTCTTTTCACTGAAATTGAACGGATTGAAGGCATCTTTCAAGTGAGACTTAACGTTCTTCGTCAATTGAAGCAGCGGGTTCTTCAATTTTTAGATGCCTCTTGACTACACCTTTTGGCACTCTTTGTCCCAAAGGGGAAGAAGACTTGAGTTTGTGTTAGTTGTTGCCTTATCTTTTGTGGTTTGTTTATGTTGAGATGATTGTTAATCTTGGATGATATTATCTATGTTTGGATCTTGGATTAAGGGGGAGTCTTTGTCATGTGTCCAATTATCTTCTTTAAGGGGTGGTTTAGATTTGTAACAAACAATGCCAAAAGGGGGGAGATTGTTAAGATATTAGTTTTGATATTTATAATAATTGGATCTCCAAGATAATGTTGCTTCAAATTCAAATCAAGTTAAGGTAGAAGATACATTAGATTTGATTGGGTAAAGGTAGCGGGACTATAGGTTAAGAATTGTCATTTTGGTATGATTAAACAATAATTCTTGTTTGACTTAGATAAAGACTCAACTTGTAAAAGATATGATGTACATCACATGACTAAACGGTGTGCTGAATGAAGAATTCTACCAAGTGAAGGCTTCTTGAATGATGAGATAATCTTGCTTTTGCATGTGCCTACGACTATGTAGTGTTTATGTTCTTTTGATTAATTGTCGCAAATGTGGGTGAGTGGCTATCTTTCAATTGAGTTCTTCATGCAACTTAAGTTGTTGTTCTTGGATGAGATCGTCTTATGTTGGCTACCGTGATTGGTGGTAAGAGACGAAGTTGATTTTGAGTGGGTGATGTGTTCTTCTGTGGTCTTCTTGTCGATGATCAATAAATTGATTGGTGCTGATTTCAATTGGAGCTTCAAGCAATCTGAGCAGTAAATTAAGGCCATTCAATTGGTGAACATTTTTCAGATCCATCTTGGAAGGAGTTAAATTATAGGGAAGTTGTTTCATTATATCTTAAATATTTTCGTTCTTGTTCTAATTTATTTTAATCACTTGAGTTGTTCGTTTATTGTCTTTTTTGGTAAAAATTGTTGAAAAAATCCTCTGTCGAGGTTAACACGAGTCGATCGTGTTACTGAGTGTGAACTACTTTTACGGGTTGTGAAGATAAGAGATAGAGGAAAGGATTGAGTGAGTCGGTTCTAAAAGACCTTGTATAAAACTATTGTTGTTCTTTGGAGAAAGTATTAAGTTGGGTGAGGCCTCGCAGATGTAAACAAAATGTGCCGAACTGCATTACTAAATTTTGAAGTTGATTTATATTTGTGTATTTAATATGCTGTTTTTTTAACTATGCTAGATTTGCGAAATTACACCCCTTCGGAAATATTTAGAATCAAATTTGAATCCTTTCATTCACCGTGAAAATTTTGTTATATTTAACTTAAAACTATTATTTACTTTAAATTTTGCCAGTGTTGATCTAAAAAAATCAAAGACCCACAACTAAAACAACTTATAGTATTCTCAAAAATTGCAAGTCCATCTCTTACAATCCAGTTCAACGAGAAAAGCAACAGAAAGGATTGAAGCAAAACAATGGAAATTTGACATAGAAACTTGAACCCATTCAAACAAGAGAAGAAGAATCAACCAAATAATCCTGAAAGTTGCTTTTCTCCTTTTTCTGCCAAGTTCTAATTGATCTCAACCTCCATGTCAAGCTTTCTTCTGAACAAGCTTATCAATCAGCTCAGCAGCTTCTTGAATTGTTGATATGTTCTGAGAGTTTTCTTCTTCAACACTAATATCAAAAGCTTCCTCCAACCCCATCACTATCTCCACCTGCCACGATCATATGTCCATTTACAGTTCTTGATCAGACAAAAGACCAACCATTCAGTACAACTAGGCTTGACAATATACCGAATCCTACCTAATTAAGTTTGTCTAGAGGTCCAAATCGGAACCTAGACTGGAAGTTTGAGAATTTTTATTAGTTTGGAATCCAGTTCAAAATTTTAATCAAATCAAATTTTGTTCGCTGACTTCAAATCAGATTGGATCCTAGCTTCACTGTCTCTACAAAATGTAAAGATAGAACGCGCTTACTGTGTCTAACGAGTCAGCACCAAGAGCAGAGAACTGGGAGGCAGGGGTGAGCTCAGTTTCAGAGGGTAAAGCTAGTTGTTTCCTCACTATCTCACAAACTTTGTCTACTGTCTCTGGCCTTGCCTATCAATTCAAGAACACAATTTTCACTTAACTACGGTGATCAGGATTTCAAATTCGTCCATAATTATGGTAGTAGCTAGTAATATAATCTAAAATTTAAAATCTTAGTGATGAAATAGTACTTATAGTTCAGATTAATTGAGTAAAAAGGCTCAACAAGGCCATTAAGTGGTGTATAAGATTACCATACACGAGACATGGAAGCGAGAAGACTTCAGAGAATGGAACATATACTTTCCCCAGGTCACTGAAGCTAGACTTAAACCAGCCTTCTGAGCCACCTGCGTGTAGTGAAACCAGAAGCATTATGTGGTTGCAATCCGTATTGTTATCGTTGTTCATCGTAATTATATCCGCAATCCTAATTTAGAACTTTTTGAGTCTTTCAAGTGTTTGAAACTTTGTCGCAATTGATATTAAACAACCATACACTGGACTACAAGATCAAGAACAATGCAGGTATGAAACTGATTAGAAGAAGATAAAAGAGTAGCGAAGCTTCACCTGGCTTGTCCTACTGAGCCGGCTAGGTAAAGCTTCGAACCTGAGACAAGTAGCTGAGACAGAAGCCATTGATGAAGCTTACCGGTGTCAAGTTTGCTTGGAACTCAAAAATGGCGGTGGCCAGGTACCGGTTAATGCAAAGCAAGAAGCAGAGTTGGCTTAGAGGGAGAGAGTCAGAGTACGAGACGAGTGGAGAAGATCCACTCTCATCACGCCTGAGGCCTATCTAGTATTGCTTACATGTCATTGGATTGGATGCTTTTGGTTCCTATACGTTAAGGCCTATTGTAACTTTAGTTGATCCAGGAATCCGACGGTCGGTGTTTTGGGGTCAAAATTAATTTCTGGAGTAATCCAATGGCCCTGGGTTTCATTGGGATTAATTGCACTTATGTTCAGTTGAACCTCAATTTATTCAAATACATACGTGGATAATGAATGACTATTATATTCTTAATAAAATAAAAATGTACTAATAAATATAAAAATATAAGGTTGAGGGTATAATTGATATTATAAAAAATTATTGAGGGTATATTAAATAGTGCGTATTTATTACATTATAAACAAATTAAATTGGAGGTAACTCATTTTTACTATTTAGGATGAAATAGGATGTAACGTGAAACTCTCTCATTTTATCATATTTTATTATAAGACTTTTTCTTAAACGATAAAATAATATTATATTATATTTTATTTAATTACTAACTACCCTACCAAACATTAAGAGGACATTTAATTATATTTTTATTTTTCTGTTGTGGTTTTTAGTTTCGTTGTTAATTTAATGTAGTTATATTTTTGTCACTAATAATAAGTATATATTAGATAAAACTTAATTATTAAAATAAATAATTTAAAAACTAACGTTGTATTCATAAATTAATATTTTTATATATTTTTAATAATTAAATCAAATTTTATTTGAAATTTATATATTTTAAAGATATTTTAATTTAATTTAATTTAAAATTTAAATAAATTTATTACTTAAAATTAAATTATTCATATTCTTATTAAAAATTAATATATTAAATAATTAAATAATATATATTTAGTTGGTAGAAAATTAGTATAAAATATAAAAAATCATTTTTATGATTTTCATATTTTTTGAAAACAAAAAACCATAAACAAGGATTCAAATAAAAAAGATTTTTTAACGAAATAAAAATAAAATACTAACAATAAAAATAAAAATAAATAGATCTAATAAATTCAAATTTTTTATTGTTAAAGCACGGATTCAGATTTTTAATTGTTGCTAAAGCAGAACACAAAATGTATCAACAGCAGCCACTACTTGAAATACATATGATAACTACACCTGAGTTTACATCCTTCCCGAATGGCTTCAAATACGCAGGCTGGAGTTGCTAGGTTTGTTAGCAAGAAGTTCATACCTAAAATCCACTTTCTAGCAATGAGTTTTTCCTTCTAAATTCATATAAGGACCAGAAAAAACACGTAAGATCACAGCATAGTTACGTGATACAAAAAGAAAACATAACAGAAAACAGATAAGCAACAGGTTCTTCCCTAGAGAAATTACTATCATAAGCATATCTGGAGAAACCTGCAACTTCTTCCGTTTCAGACTCGACATTTTACTAACGAACAACGCAAGTTCAGAACATAGTGGTTCTGCCGGATTCTGGCTGAACTGGTTATTGCCATTCTGATCCATGTCTCCGATGTTCGTTGAAGTGATCTTG
>JAOTIZ010000201.1:5657633-5678991 GCA_027123425.1 Erythroxylum panamense
ATCAGGCCTCAATCGCAGAATTAATTAATAAACAATGACAGTAAAACGGAAACAGTACGAATATTATAAACCAAATAATCAGAACAAACAAGGTCTCACGAGTCACCACATAACAATTGGAATTTCCCGACTAAAACAGATTAGCTACTCATACGGAAATTAAACAAAACAATGTTCCTAATTAACATAATCTAAATAACAAAGGCAAGAAGAAAGAAAACTAGGAAATCTCCCTAAAGCTCGCTGCTGTCCTCTCTGATCCGTGTTGTGTAATCCTCAATCTCAGTCCAAAAGAGATGCCTCCTATGTCTGGCGGGCGTGACTATCTCCAGTCCGGTCGAAAAGAATTGCTCCAGCGTCCTTGACTTTTCCAGCCGTCGCCCCCTATCTCTTTCTTCTATTCATTAAAACCTTCTTATTTTCCTTCCACGCTGGTCCTCTCTGCATGCGTGACTCACGTGCGTCATGCCCCAATCAGTCCACCTGCTCCCAACGCTGTCGTTACTTGCTCCTCGTTACCGCCGCCAGACCCTTTAGTCTTCAGTGTGCGTGACTTCCCAGTGCAGTGTCCGTGCGTTTGTTTCTTGTTTCAGTCCCTTTGGGTGCGTGCGTGTCTTGGATAAAATCCAAGACTTCAAGCTTTTTTCCAGCCCACGTTAATTTTCTTTTCCCAAGCCGCAGCCCACTTTTGCTTTTTCTTTTGTGTCTTGCCTTTAGTTTCGTAACTCCTCCAATTGCCCTGCTCTCCACGTCAGCCCTCCTCTCTTGTACATGTTGCATTGATTCCTTCCTTGTTTCTTGCGTGACCTCCTCTCCTCTAAGCCTCTAGGTTTTGTCTTCTTTTCTTTTTTCTATTCCGTGGGCCCAAACTTCCAGCCTTTGTATTGCGTGCCTTCTTTTCCTTATGTTGCTCCCAAAATATTGAATTTATGCACTTGTATAATTCCCTGCAAAGAAATATTAAATCAAATTAAGTCTCGATAATTGAATCAACAAGAGGAATAAAAATGGATAATTAAAACATAAATATCAGACAAATATGCACTTATCACAAATCCTCTGTTTCAGTTACGCTGTTCCAATTTTATTCTATTAAATCTCATTCATATATTTATGTGAAGTTTATATAAATGTGTTGATGAAATTTAATAAAACATTATAACCGGAGCAGGAGATTTGATCCCTAAAAATGATGTCTCTTATCACCACGTGTAACGTATAGTTATCCGTGCTTCTCATAATAATTACTCAAGTCCTTGTTAGGATGGAGAAATTAACTTAGAATTTTTTTCAGTAAATAAATATATAAAAGAAGTGGAATCTCCTTATAATTTAACTTTTAAACAATTTTTAATTTTTAAAATTCCTCAATTTTTATTTTTAAAATTTCATTTGTCATATTTACTTTTAAAAAATAGCAAAATAACATACGCAATATGAATATCCCATATGAATCAATCAAATGCCACTGATATAACGACTTAATTCAACTCTTAACCGCAACGAGAACCAATTAAATTAAATTCAAACTAAATAAACTCGAACTGATTATTAGTTTAAGTTGAGTTTAACTATTTTGAATTATGTTTAACAGTTAAGTTAAATTATTATGCGAATAATATTTGATTAGTCTATATTTGAAATTTAAGTGATATATGTTCTATCATTAAAAATAATGAATGTTTACTAGAAATTTTTTTAAAATCATAAAAAAAAATTCAAAAAATTAAAGATTATAAATTTTCAATTACTTCCAAAGAATCATGTTCTATATGTACAAGCTTTTGGCAAAAAAAGGATACTTATCTTTCATTCGATAAGAATTTTTGTATCTTTCAATCTAGTAGTTTAAACTAGGTACATAGGGATTTGGACTTGAAACTTTACGCTAGCTATTTCTCATTAATTGAATCCACCTTAGGGGCAACCACAGCCACTAAATAAGTAATACCAAGCATATGTTACTTCTATTTTCCCTTGAGTTTTAATTTTAACCTAGGTTTCATTCTTTTGGTATTTGTCAAAACCATGGAAACGATAGAAACAAAAGGATGAGAGAGAAAACTCTCAGTTTTTCATTCTGCAGAAAAAGACACCATACATGGTTTTATACAAGTGAAGGAGAGTAAAAAGATGAAAGAGAATCGTAACTAACTATCCTTTCTATACAGACTGTACGTGATCTCTATATTTTTGCGTTGCTGTTTTTATTATGTGGCTGTGTCATAGGTTTGTTATTTTGGCAAGTTCCGACACCCCTCCACAAGTTGGGTCGTATTAATGAGGCCTAACTTGTGAAGAATGTTATGAAAAATCGGAGTAGCCAAAGTTTGGTAAATGGATCAGCAAATTTCGATGGGATGTAAATAGTATTGAGAAATCCTATTTATTATTAGTCATATATGTTGATGAAATCCTTCTTGCTTTCATTATATTAGTCATATATGTTGATGAAATCCTTCTTGCTACTAATAATATGGTTTTGTTACATGAAGTAAAGAATTTTCTCTCTAATAATTTCGAAATGAAAGATATGGGTGAGGCATCCTATGTGATAGGAATTGAATTATTCTGTGATAGATCACAAGGATTATTAGGATTGTCTCAGAAAGGTTATATCGAGAAAGTATTAGAAGGATTTCAAATGAAAAAATGCTTCGCAAAGATAGTTCCAATTTAAAAAGAGACAAATTTAGTCAAATGCAATGTCCACAAAATTATTTGGAATGTAATGAAGTGAAGTGTATTCCTAATGCATCAGTAGTTGGGAGCTTAATGTATGCTCAAACATGCACTCGTCCAAATATCAGTTTTGTTGTCGGAATGTTAGGCTGATATCAAAGCAATCCTGGAATGGAGCACTGGAAAATTGCAAAGAAAGTTCTTAGATATTTACAAGGCACAAAGGACTTTATGCTCACATATAGAAAATCAACCCATCTCAAAGTAATAGGTTATTTGGATTCAGATTATGCCAGTTGTGTAGACTCATAGAAATCTAATTTGGTTATATGTTCCTATTAGCTGGAGGAGCAGTTTCGTGAAAAAGTAGAAAGCAGTCCGTCATTGTTACTTCTACTATGGAGGCTGAATTTGTGGCATAATTTGAGGCCACGGTTCATGGATTATGGTTGTGAAACTTTATCTTAGGTCTTGGTATTGTCGACAGCATTAATAGACCGTTAAGAATTTATTGTGAAAATTTTGCAGCCGTTTTCTTCTCTAAAAATGACAAGTATTCAAAAGATGTGAAACACATAGATTTGAAGTATTTGTCTGTGAAAGAAGAAGTGCAAAAACAAAAAGTGTCAATTGAGCATATTGGTACTAATCTGATGATAGCGGATCCATTAACTAAAGGCTTATTACCTAAAACATTTATTGGTCATGTTGAACGGGTGGACCTTATAGACAAGTCCTTGTTAGATAGCATTTTGAAATGTATATATACATATAAGTGTTTTGCTCAAATTGTTATAACACTTGTGAATTTAATTACAGTCATATGTTTTTGCTCACTTACTTGTTATCCAAATTATGTTGTATACAATAAATTATTATTTGTGAGATAACAGTTACAGAATTATCCACTTAAAGTTTTATGAGTTATGTTGATTATGTGATACATAGAAGGAATCGGGTTATAGCTTATGATCGCCAATATCCCATCATCTTAATTCAATTAAGGATGACTTAATCAATTCCATGTATTGTGTGCACTTAAAGTTTTATTGTTGAATCCTCAAGTCATAACATGGGCCAAATAGGAGATTGTTATAATATTTCATGGCCTATGTGACTTATAGATTTGAGTCCCATGAAAAGAAGCTAAGATAATAGTTATTGAGTATTATATAATAGATCTCAAATGGGTGACAGACCCTTTCCCTCTCTTTTTTAAAAACCAAACAACATGTTGGTTGGTTGGATATATATAAGTTTTAGAAACTTATTAAAGGTTATTTGTACCATTTGAAGAAACGCATCAAAGAAGAATAGAAGAAGAGAGGGAATAAATCAATACTTACAAAATTATCATGGATACAAGTATGACAAAATAAATCGATCCATAAATGTCTGACAAAACAAATTCAAATATCCAATAAAAAAATTATGAAGATCTACTCTTATAGGGTTCTAACTTACAGATTTGCACTTTTTTATATTTTAAAGAAACTTATTGATTAGTATTACTAATTTATAGTTAGAGAGTACATGTATTGTAACTCCTCATTTTTCTCATAAATATTTTGTGTATTATCTTTTTCATTCAATAAGTGGCAATAGGATCTCATTAGGTGTGTGTGTATACTTATCATATGTTTCTTAGTTTTCTCTATAAATGGATCATCCATATAAAAAAATAAGTTAGATATTATTTATTTTTTGATGGTCTTGGGTATTACTTATATATTTAATTATTGTTTACATAAAATAGTAAAATTTATTATTTTTAGCTTAAAGCAGTCAATGATAGAAGCACTGATAGTCAAATTTAAGATTACTAAATTTTAGAGGAATAATTTCTTATTATAAATTTCTAAATATGAAAGTTATCCTCATATAGAATAATTGTCTTAGAACTACTAGTGGAAGGCCAATGATCTTCACAGATGATGCCAAATAGAATGAAATAGACATGAATATTGTTACAAATTTTTACATATATATAACTTTAGTTGATGAAATTTTATTTAGCATAAAGAAGAAGTAAATATAAAAAATGATAAATGATCATCTCAAAAAGCAATACAAGCTCAAGTCATTTCCCAATAAAATTTTCTTTAAGAGGAAACTTTGTAATTTTAAAATGTCATAATCCAATTTGTGACTAAGTAAATTAACAATTTGATTATTATATTCTCTTGGTTCACATCTTTAGGTAAAGGAACATGGCTAAATGAACATGTTGGACTTCAAATTTATAGTCTACCTAATTAGAATTAACTCATTATTAACTTAACTAATAATTTTCTTACAGTCTACTAAGTATTTGATGATGTTACAACCCAAAAAGGTCAATACAAGAATAAGAAAGACAAGTATTATAGTTCATAATAAGTTGAAGCTTTAACAACGACAAGAGAGAGAATGACAAAACATGGTCTAAGTGGGAGCAAAATCATGGTAGATCAAAATCAATAAGTAAAAAAAATAAATATATACCATAAATGAGGCAAGAAATGTCGTTTGAAAAATAAGTACAAAAATTTAAATGAAAAATTTCTAGTCCTTAGAAAAATTTTCTAAGCGCTTTAGATGATGGCAATTAGGCTTCACAGTGGTTAGGCTAGGTTAAGCCATTAAGGCCCAAATAATAGGTAGCCCGAGCTTGACTTGAACCTGCTTGGATTGTCCCAAAACTATATTATTTTTGTTTTATTTTCCAAGACAAGATCATTTTGGTCACGAGTATTTTAAACTTACAAGTTGGACCAGGCTTAAATTTTCAAACCTAATGGCAATGCGTTGTATTGTAAAGAAATAACAACGATTGAAATAAGAAAGTCACTATTTGATGTATAACTCTTCGAATAAGCTACTTGTCATATTATCTCTAAAAGAGAATAGTTCCATTATTATGAACCTATCTCAGGAAGATCTATATGCAATTGTGGCAATTATCCTTTAAAGTTTGTTAGTATTAAAATTACTAAATTGAAGATGTTTGATGGTAAAATTCATACTTATTAAGATTTATGATATATGGAGGGCTTGAAGAAGAATTTGTTGTCTCTTAAACAACTAGATAATCTTAGGTGCAAAATAAAAAATATCAACAAGATTTTGATAGTAATTTAAAGCACACTTATACTTACGAAGGGAAAGAAAATATATGCAAACTTATACAAGTTAAAAGGAGAGATATTTTAGAAGTAGAAGCATAAATTGCTTCAATTAGTCAAAATTAAAAATCTTTAGTATTATAACATAAAAAACTTGGACATATATCTGAATAAAGAATGAAAATCCTTACTGAACAAAAGTTATATTATGGAATATAGAGGTGTCACGACTATTTTATAATCATATGCTAGTAAGTAGCTTCATATAAAATTCATCACATCAAATTTAAGAAGCAAGGTTGATCTTAAATTAGTTTACTCTAACGTGTGGCAAGCACCAATTATATCCTTAGGAGGAGAAAGATACTTTTCTCTTTTATTGATAATTATCTAAAAGGTATTTAGTATGCTCTATTAAGAGAAAGCATATGTGCTCTTAGTTTTCAAAGTTTTCTTTTTGAACTTAATTATCGCAAAAAGATAAAGTGTTTAAGGAAGGATAATGGATGAGGATACACTAGCGATGAATTTAATGCATTTTTGTAAGTAAGAAGACATTAAAAGATGATTCACTAATGTATACACTCATCAGCAAAAAGAAATGGAAACAAGAGTAATTTTAAAAGTTGTAGGCCTAAATAATCCTTTTGCAGGTATAAGCAATCAATATGACTTGTTATATAGTGAATTAAGTTATATCAATTACAATTGAGTTGAAAAAACTGATGAAGATGTAGATCAGGATCTCAATATAATATTTTAATGTCCATGTTTTTTGAAGCCATATGTACACGATGTATAATGTTAAAGAAAATCGCAATCTTAAGATATATTGATGGAGTAAAGAAGTATCACTCATGGTTCCCACATTTCATAAGATTATTGTCAACAGGGATATCACCTTTATAGAAGATAAATTATAAAGGAAAAATAAAGATAACAACACTTGACAAAAAAGTTTAAAGACTATAATATAGATAAGATGGGAATTTCAATAAAAGGGGTTTTTAAGCATCACTCGAGCAAAATGTTCAATAATAACTAAATTTAAAGATCTAAAAGTTTGTTAGTTAGATTGCAAAAAAGGCCACCATATTGAGACTCAAATTATATAATAGAATGCATGATAACATATTGTCTTGTAATATAAGATAGATATTCATTAACTTTTCAATAGGTACTTAATAATCTAAATGTCTCTTAATGGATGACAACAAAGTAGTAAAAAGTTTAAGCTTTTCATAAAAATAAAACTTGAAAATTTGTATAGGAAAGAAACCCAATTGGTAATAAATGAGTTTTTTTAGATCAAGTAAAATTGATATATATATATATAAGTGGAGTAATATCATGCAAGATTGATGACGAAAGATATGCTTAAGAAAAGGAATTGACTTTAGTAAAATATTTTTTTCCTATAGTTTAACTTATTATAGTCAAAGTAATCCTGACAATCTGTGTTATGTTTGACTTGCATCTAGAATAGTTAAATGTGAAGTCTATTTTTTATGGAATTATTAAAGAAAAATTATACACCTAACCAAAATGTTTTGAATAAAAGAGAAAGAGAATTTAGTTTATAGGTCGAACAAATATGCATACAATATTAAATAAGAGCGAGATACTGGCACAAGAGATTTGATTAACTCACCATAAGTCTTAGGTACAACAAACTTAATGCATAATCTTATGTATACTTTAAAAGGTTTAAACATAATAATTTCCTTATCATATTGTTGTATATAGACTACATGTTAGTTGTTGTCCCTAACAAATATCATATTAAGAAACTGAAGGTACAATTGACTAAGGAATTTGAAATGAACTTAGAACTAGCAAACACAAATCTAGAAATGAAAATTCACTAAGATATAAATAATTGAAATATTTGGATTTTATAGAAAAACTATTTAAAGAAAATTTTACAATGCTTCAAAATGTAAAATCATAAGCTAGTTTCTACCGTTTTCCTTTTAATTTTAAGTTATCCTCCAATACGAGCCTTGGAGAAGAAGATGAGATGATGAAGATATTTCACGTATCATATGTATTTGTTGTAAGGAGTTCAATATTTACCATAATTTGTATAAAACTAAACATCACATATTCAGTGAGAGCGGCTAGTCGTTACATGACAAATCTTAATACAAAATATTGAAATGTTGTAAAGGAGAATTTAAGATATATTAAAAGGACCTTTAATGTTGCACTATAATGAAGGATCATACTTTTATGTGAAAGAGATTTTGAGTTTCATTATACAAGTGATCTTGATATAAACAAATCTATTATAAGATATGTGTCAACGCTAACTGACAAGGTCTGACAAGGTTCTAAGTTGAATTTTAAAGATGTAAATAGTTGTCACTATGTTAACAATAAAAGCAAAATATTTAGTGACTACACAAGCTAGTAAATAAGTCGTATAATTGAAACTGGTGATATAAGAAAGTTGACACAATTAATAAAAGTTTTCATTATTTTATGATAGTTGAGGTCTCTTGAATTTATCAAGAAATCTAACATTTCATTCAAAAATTAAGCATATATAAGTTCTGTTTCACTTTGTTCATGAGAAATAAGGGGAAAGAAATTGTGGATTTGCAAAAAAAAAGTCCATAGTGAAGACAATATAACAAATTATATAATAAAAGTAATCAATTAAGACAAATTTGTTTCATGTTGATTCTCATGTGGTCTTATAAAAAGGTAAATAATGTGACACTAACAAAAGGTCATATGAAAATTGATTAGTTCGTAATTAAATCTTTGAATAAGAGGTTGTTAGAAAATTCTAAAAATTACTTAATAAAATATTTAAATATTATTCACAATTATTAGAAAAAGCTAGTTATTATTATCAAAATATTTAACTGGCGATAAATAATGTATGATGCAAAAATAAATATTAGAGTATATGATAACTAGAATAAATCATAACATATGACTATAGTTAGTTTGATTCATTTATAAATATAAATCCATCTTCTTGTTTCAAGTTTCAAGAGAGAAACAAATTCGAGCATTCAAAAGTAGTATTTATGATAATATAATCTTATAAATTTTAAATTAATAATTAGTATTTGTAAGTTATAATTAATTAGTCAGTTTAAGTATTATAACTCTTTTTTATTTATGATAATATTTTTGTATATCCTATTTCTAATTTTAAATAAGTTATTATTTTATTCTATCTACTTAATCATTCTAATAAGGAATAAGAATAGCAAAAGACATATCAAATAAGAACCAGAGGAAGGGCTAAATGGATATTTACATAAGGACTAATGTAAAATTTTCAATTTTTCGTTTTACGCTTTGTAGTGTCAGGTGAAAAATAAATCTCCACACAATCTTAAGTAAGAGTCGAGATATTGGCACAAGAGATTTGATTAATTCACCATAAGTCTTAGGAACAACATACTTTATGCATAAATTTGTGCATATTTTAAGGGGTTTAATAATAATAATTTCATTATCATGATGTTTTGAATAGACTACATATTAGTTGTTATCCCTAACAAATATCGTATTAAGAAATTGAAGGTACAATTGACTAAGGAATTTGAAATAGACTAGGAACCAATAAACGAGAATCTAGAAATTCAAATTCATTAAGATATAAATAACTGAATATTTGGATTTTATAGAAAAACTATTTAAAGAAAGTTTTACAAACTTCAAAATGTAAAATTGTAAGCCAATTTCTACCCTTCCTATTAATTTTAAGTTATCCTCTAGGACAAGCCTTGGTGAAGAAGATTAGGTGATGGAGATATCTCGAGTACCATATGTATTTATAATAAGTAGTTCAACATTTACCATAATTTATACAAAACTAGATATCACATATACACTGGAAGTGGTTAGTTGTTACATGGCAAATCTTAGTAAAAAGCATTGAAAGGTTGTAAAGGAGAGTTTAAGACATATTAAAGGGACCTTTGATATTGCATTATAATGGAAGATCATACTTTTATGTGAAAAGAGATGTTGATTTTGATTATGCAAGTCGTGATCTTAATAAAAGCAAATCCATTATAGGTTATATGTTAATGCTTAGTGACAAGGTTGTATGTTGAGTCTTAACGAGATAATTAGTTATTACTGAGTTAACAATAAAAGCAAAATATGTAATAATTACACAAGCTAGTAAAGAAGCGGCATAGTTGAAACTAGTGATAGACAAAATTTGACACAAACAATAGAAGCTTTCATTATTTGTAAAAGAAGTCCAAAAGACAATATAACAAATTATATGATAAAAGTAATCAATTGAGACAAGTTTGTTTCATGGTGATCCTCATGTGGCCTCATAAAAATGTAAGCAATGTGACACTAACAAAAGGTCATATAAAAATTGATTAGTTCTCAATTAAATCTTTGAATTTTAATCATTCTAGTAAGGAATAGCAATAACAAAAGATATATCAAATAGGAACCACGGAAAGGGGTAAAAGGACATTTATATAAGGAGTAATATAAAATTTTCAATTGATCATCTTACACTTTCTATTGTCAAAGGTGAAAAAACTATGAGTTTGAACATCAAAAAATGTTGTAAAATGTAAATGCTTCATTAACATTTATAAAGAATATGACATTAACGTTTCCTTATAAGAAGAGAATTTGCTATTATTTTGTCGCTTTGAATAAATCCTGGTTAGATATATACGAAATACCCTCTGAATGTTACATTAACTCATGCAAAATTTGAATGAAAAAAGCGTCACCAGTGGAGGCACACGCCATCCGACATTCTGAAGTTCTCTTTTAGTCGAAAGGTGCCTGTATTATTATAAGCAGCCAAGCATCTCAAGCAACCAATTGGTTTCCAGCTAGCTGCAACTAATTCGCCAATCTGCGGTCTCCTAGCTAAATTAGCTGTACGAGGGAGCCACATACTTACTATGCCCAACGCTTGTTCATATTCCTATATGAAACCTTATATATACTTAAGGTCAAGTCCTTTAAGAGAAAACGATTATAATGTTAATTGCGAGATTAAGTGGAGAATATGATTTTACGTTATAGAATCCCAAAAAGCGCCGCCTAAAACCGTCTGTTTAGCCTTTTGACACCTAACTAAAGTGTAATGTTCACTCTAAAATTAATTCCATTGGATCCTTAATGTTGTGAGTTCAATTAAACATAATATTATCAAATGATTTGAGTCCTAATAATTTTATTATTTTATACTTCTTCATAATATTAAGGATTAACGAAGAAAATTTATATTCTATATTAACTAAATATTAAAGACTTATTTGACCCTTAAAGATACATATTAACTATATTTAGTCAACGTATTCTGCGTACAAGGCTCTCCGTTTTGTGAGGGTCGAGGAAGGTTATCAATGTACGCAACCTTACTTTTGTAATTTTTACAAAGAGATTATTTCCGTTATTCGAACATGTGACCTTAATTATGGTCTCTCCCTCATACACATTAATTATATAATAAGTAGAAATAAAATTGTATAGAAATATATATTTTCCAACTAAGCCAAAAATTATATTTCCATTCTTAAAAGGTTCTTTTATTAAAGTTTTCAATTATAGTTTCCCTGTCCTCTTATCATATCTTCAATATTAACAATTCAAAATTACAAGCCTTGAAATTTCTAAAAATGAAAATGAAAGGATTTTTTTAATTAGGTTATCCCACTTGTTCTAGCAAATTAACATCTGATTTGTATACAATTTCCTCTCTAATGAGAGATCTATGTTTCAAGTTTTAACATTAAATGAACCTTAGGTAACATAAGAGAATTTATGTAAAAGAGACAAAAATAAATTGCCAAAAATTAATACCATTTTTTATAATGAAAGAGCAAGCAATTATTATATTTCTGATTGTTAATTATATACTATATAAATTATTTAATTTAATAATTCAAAATTAAATATTTTTCGCATAAATCAAAAGCAACCTCTACTATTTGGAAATCCTTGAAGAGTCCTCTTGAAAAATTGAATTCAACACCTCCGATACATAGAAACACATAAAAAAGTTCCGGTAAGCGATTTAGACCACTCCTAAGAAAGCAAGAATCACCGTTTTGTTGTCCCCGATCGATGTACATAATTAGGCCATTCCTTGCATGTTACAAAATGCACAACCTCAATAATATAAGATGAAAAAATGTGAATCTTATCATCATATCTAGGTGCCCACCATATGCTCAAATTAAAATATCATAAGACACTTGGATTTGCTAAGAACATATATATGTTTATCTAATCCTAAAGTTTGTTCCTTACAATATGATCAAAGATATAATCGAACTTAAGCTTTATACCAAAGACATTGTTTATAAGTCCACGATAGCAGCTCGACAAGAAAATTACCCACGTGTCAAGTGCCTAAGCCCTTTCAAAGCAGCCTTTAGTCTTGAAATGTCAGGAGAAGGATCTTTTTTAGGGGTTCTGTTGAATGTAAAGGATTTGAGATTCTTGTCTTCGGGTTGAAGATGAGAAGGAAATGTAAAAAGAGATGATGAGTCTTTTCGCCCATTACATAATGTTTGGGTTTACGAGTGATTGGAAGGGAAGAGTTGAGGAATCATCTGACCCTATGAAATCACGTAGCGTAGGAGAAAAAGTGAAGTGACAGATTTTGTTTTTAATTGATATGATCTTTTAGGGCAATACCAGGGGTTTTTTATTACAGGCACATTTTCAAGACATAAATGGTTGTGGACTCAGAAAGAGTCGCCACGTAATTGATGCTCTATCGCATCCACATGTTGATTTGATACATGGATTCGATCAAATGATTTTTAATTTTGTTCAGTTAAGAAGTTTGATGTGCGTGTCCAAGATCTTTTAAAGAGTGAAATTCATTTTTTAATTTTAATCTCTTTTATGTAATTCCCTTTTTTTTTACTGGCTTAAAAAACTTTAACTAGAGAAGATTTTATAGACTTAGAAACTCTTCTTTTTTCAATTTGTAATCCCACTAATTGCATAATGTTGAATTTCATTCAGGAATTATACATGAAATTATGGCATACATGCAGTAATGTAGAAAAAAATTAATATTCAAAGTTCAGTTAATAATGTAAGTTTAGAAAATAATTAATTGCCCTTAGTATTATTTCATCATCATCATTATCACACTCACTCTGAAGACCCGCAATAAAATAAGATTTGAGAATGTTTGATAGTACGCAGCCTTATTCTTACATAATAAAGACGTTGTTTCTGATACTTAGTATTATTTACAATAAATAAAATAAAATATTTATAAATACTTGCATCCTCACACAAACAATGCAATAAGAATATTCTTATAAATTTTTTTTTGTTAATCATCTCTTCTTATAAAATGAAGCACTAAATGACTATTTATAGCACCTTATGCAATGTTGTAAAAACCGAACCGGACCGTACGGTCCGACCGGAAAATTTTTAAATCGGTCAGTGGTCCGGTTCGGCTTTTCCTAAAAACCTCTATAAATGAAAACCGACCGGTTTTGGATCGGACCGTACGGTCCGGTCCGGTTTGTTTGCAACAACGGAACCGTTGTTCCCCGGAAGCATACTAAACGGAAGAGAAGATAAGTGACGATGGCGAGGATCTTCGTCGGAAATGGCTGAGCTTGTAGAGTTGTAGGAACCAACGAGATTTCTCGAACCCAAGCTCACAACTTTAACATAACATATCAACATAACCAAGAACAAATTTTTCCGAATTCCACTTATGTACCTTGACCCAGACGGCGTCAACTCCTCCCCCTCACCGTTTGCAAACAGAGATTGGTTCTTTCCTTCTCCGACATTCATCCACCGTCAGCCGCCAAAATCCCCAAAATTCCCTCGCCGGTTCTCCACCGCTTCTAGAATCTCCCAACCCTACCTTCACCGCCACCACCCCGACTCCAAGCCTCCGAAGCCACCACCGTCGCCGTCGCCGTCGTCGTCAACGTCTCATTCTCGTTCACCAGGTCCACCTTCGACTCCAATTCCTGCTGCTCCGAGTGGCTCTAAGTATGGTGAGATTTCCCGACCAGATAGCTTTCTTCGTCGGCCGGAGAACTCCGGGAAACAAGAGGAAGGAGACGCTAAATTCGAACTTTTGAGGGAAACGACGACGTTTGGGGAGAAAGGTGCTTGGTTCTCCGGTTTTCGGATCAGAGTCCGGTGGCAAATGGCCGTTTCAACCGCGGTAATACCTGTGTGATTTATATGTACGTCTTTTGTACGTGACAATTATTGGAGTTTGTGTTTGGTTGGTGCAGATTGTGATTACAGCTCTAGCTTCTTTAGTGCACAAGAATTTCTCTTTACACAACCAGGTCGATGATTTGGAGGTATATTATTACTATCCGTGACTGAAATCTGATACGGGTTCTTGTTTTTGCTACTTAACATGCACAACTGACTGAAAGTTGGTTGTGGTCTACAGGAGCAAATTTCAAAACTACATTCCACATTGCGAGCTTGCAATATTTCACCCTCTCTAGGCTATGTAGATTCCAGATTACAGGAGATAGATGATATTTCTAGTAAAAGTTTGAAAGTTGTGGCTCTGATTGTCTCGGTAACGCTATCATCAGTACCAATTGTTAGCTTAAAGTACATTGATTTTGTGTCTAAATCGAGATCGCTGGACACAGTTTCAGAAGAAGTTTCTCTGAGTAAGCAGCTGGCATATCGGGTGGATGTCTTCTTATCAGTTCATCCATATGCTAAGCCACTAACATTGCTGGTTGCAACTTTACTCCTCATCTTTCTTGGAGGTCTGGCCCTTTTTGGTGTGACAGATGATTGCTTAGCTGATTGCCTATGGTTATCTTGGACATACGTAGCTGATTCAGGCAACCATGCTAACTCGGAAGGTATTGGTCCAAGATTAGCTTCTGTTTCAATTAGCTTCGGTGGGATGCTCATTTTTGCAATGATGCTTGGGCTTGTATCTGATGCAATATCCGAGAAGTTTGATTCACTAAGGAAAGGAAAGAGTGAGGTAGTTGAGCAAAACCACACCCTGATTCTTGGGTGGAGTGATAAACTGGTAAAATTCTTTCTAGTTGCATGGCCTGTTCATTTGTGATTTCTTTATTTCTTCCATGAGAAATTGCTGGCTTTTTTCTCTTCGAAACAGTTTTAGTTGCAATAAGGATATGTAAATAGACATTGATTATGCGATTCTGGCAGACATTTCTAAGTTGGGAGATAAAATGTAAATGGTAATGCATGCAATATCTTTCAGCATTTGTTCCTTACCAGATAGTGATTAAATTGAACAACTAGGGATCTTTGTTAAATCAACTTGCTATTGCCAACGAGAGTTTGGGTGGAGGAATTATTGTGGTGATGGCTGAGCGAGACAAGGAGGAGATGGAAATGGACATTGCTAAAATGGAATTCGACTCCAAAGGAACTTCTGTCATATGCAGAAGTGGTAGCCCTCTAATTCTCGCTGATCTGAAAAAGGTAATACCGATTGAGATTCTTCCAGTTTTAGAATGGTAAAATTTTCCATGGCTGAACTTAATCTTGCTAAAAAGTTTTTATGAATAAATGCAGTCATATAGAAAATGATAATGACCCAAGTAATATTTTACTTTATTATGGTCTAATCACATATTGTCATTTGCAATGCCCAGATATTGCAAACAATGCCAAAGTGCAACCCACAATTGAATGAATAACACAGTGGATGTTCTATGTACCTTACACACATTTTCTTGTTTCAAATTTTCTATTTCTTATCTTGCTTTATGGGCTTTTTCTTTTATGTTCCAAGTAGCAAATTTTAAACGTCCTTTTAGTTATGTCATTTCTAAATATGTTTTATGTCAAGGCTTGCTGTATCATCTTCATGTTCTTAGATGTTCAAAATGATGCCTGTTGTTCTAATTTGTCATATACCAGCTTATTTTTCATGTTCCAATACTTTCTTCATATCAGCAATTCCTCTTAATTAGGTTCTTCTTGCCACAGCTACCATTTTCCTTCTTGTAACCTTCGCAATTAGACTGGATATTCACCTTATCAACGTATCACATGGTTCAATCTCATAGGATGTATTTGCAAAGATGATTGTGATGCTATGATTCTATCTATTTTTCATTGCTAATTATCATTCAAGTTTTCCAGGTATCTGTCTCTAAAGCCCGTGCAATAATTGTCCTTGCTGAAGATGGAAATGCTGACCAGGTCTACTTGACCCAAAAAGTCAATTTGCTGAATGCTTGAGTTGAAAGAAAATGGTTATCATCATTTACTAATTCATGGCTGTATGCAGAGTGATGCTCGAGCGTTGAGAACAGTCTTGAGTCTAACAGGGGTCAAAGAAGGGCTGAGAGGGCACATTGTCATGGAAATGAGTGATCTTGACAATGAGGTATTGGTAAAACTTGTTGGTGGAGATCTTGTTGAAACTGTTGTTGCTCATGATGTAATTGGTCGCTTGATGATTCAATGTGCTCGGCAGCCAGGGCTTGCTCAGGTTACTTTCTGAGTCAGTTTTAATTTTATGAATTGGTAGCATCAATATAAATCCAACCATTATAACAAATCTAGCAATATATGACTTCTCAAAAAAAAAATCTAGCAATATATATCTTTTGCTGCTTTAAATTATTGCTTGGAAAACTTGTTTCCTGGTTTTCCGTAATTGACAACTTAAGGATGTAATATGGCAGATCTGGGAAGACATCCTGGGGTTCGAAAACTGTGAATTTTACATCAAAAGATGGCCACAGTTGGATGGCATGCAATTTGAGGATGTTTTAATAAGTTTTCCTGATGCAATACCTTGTGGGGTCAAGGTTGCATCTTGTGGTGGTAAGATTATCTTAAATCCTGATGATACATATGTCCTCCAGGACGGTGATGAAGTGCTTGTTATTGCTGAAGATGATGATAGCTATGCTCCTGCAGCATTACCTACGGTGCTTTCACTATACTTAGAAAGATGGTTTTCCAATAGACTGCCTATCTTTTTCTTTTCTTAGTTCAATCATCCTCTGTGCTTATTATATTTGCTACTATTGAATAAAATAATTTTATGCAGTTGGACAAAATATTTTATCCTTTTATATGGAGCTAAACTTACTTGAATGATATTAGAATAATACATGATCTATTTCTAACGTCACCCTACAACTTAAGTTTTTGGATAGAGTAGTTTCCTATTATGGTAATAGAGCCTTGTGTGACTAAGTCTCGAGTTCAAGTTGTTGCAACCATCTTATCTATAGCATATTTGTGATTTGTTGTGTTGGCCAATATTTTGTGTGAAGAGGTGTGTTAAAATAATATATGATCCACTGTTGGGCCTCGCCTAACAACTTAAGCTTTTGAATTGAGCAGTTTCCTGACAAACACCACCATTAAATCTTGACTTAGTATTCATCTTTTCCTTATTATCTTAGCCCAGTGATAATTCTTGTCATGGTAAATCTGAGGACTCTTTGTTTAGCACAAGTCCACCAAATGAGTTCTGTGCATTTTCATACAAATAGAATTGGACTACTCCGAGAGTTTTATGTTTGGAGTTTTGTCATTTTTATAATTCTAGGGACTTGTAAAAGTTAATTGCCTAGCATACTCATACTTCTCAATCAACATTGTATTATTGTGGCCCAGATTGTGATGGCCTTTTCATTCTAGATTATGCAAAACTGGATATTAAATGCAACAAAGGCATGCATTATGTATCCTTGTTTTGGAAAATTGGACAAGTGAAATCAGAATGAGAAAGGAAGCAATTAGTCATGATCAATCAGACCTGTCATTCATGACAAACTTGGCCCAATATATACAAATATAGGATAATGCGTTCGCTGGAATTTAACTAAGTGGAGATGGCATAATTAAAAGACTTACACAAAATAATCAATTTCATCATTCAGGTCAAAGAAGCATCATTTATACACTTTGCCCGACCAGTCAGAAAGCCACAGAAGATTCTACTTTGTGGATGGAGGAGGGACATTGATGATATGATTGTGGTAAGTTCTGTCTATGAAGCACCTAATTCTTTTCTTGTTCGCCTGGATGCTGCAGGTATGGAGGGGAAGTCTACCCAAAGACTTCATTGTTCCAAAGTCTGCAGAAAAGATACTTTTATGTGGTTGGCGACGAGATATGGAAGATATGATTATGGTAACGCAATAAGGATTACACAATAGTACTCCCAATCCACCGTGGGTTGAACAAAGTGGTGGTAGATGCTTCACGATTTTCTTGTCATGTTTTGAGTGTCTATTTAACTTGTGAAGTTACTAAGATTCAGTTAAAAAAGGACATATCAGTTCTTGATGCTCCTAATAGTTTGGGGTCCAGCGAGGGTTAGCTACTAAGTGTAGCATTTTGGTCCAACTAATTCAGTCTTAAGAATGAACTTCATTCTGTTATGGCATGGAAATTTGTGTTTAATCACCAGAGCTTATATCATTTCCAATTTACTCTTACAATGGTTTATGTCCACCATGTCTACCAGTGGAATTATCTTTTGACAGATTGACAAGAAGTTTACAATTCCCTCCTTTCCTCAAGTATGCGATCATTTTTACCAGTTTATTTTTGTGTTAGCAAGCATTCAACAAAATATTCTTTTTTCTTTTCATTTTTTCTCCTTCATTACTAATATCTGCTGTCATAAGAATATAACCTAATTTCAAGTGTATGGTTTCTGCCTTCCAGTTTGACTTTATCATCTCATCATCTTCCAAACACAAATCTCACCTGTTGCTTCTATGTACACTATTTTTTTTGCCTTTTCCATTTATTTTTTGTGATGTAGAATAGTTAATGAAGTCATCACATTAATGAATTCTCTTGCCGTTTAAGTTAAATGAATAGTTTGTCACCCTTTAGTCTTGTAATGATTGTAGGTTCTCCTGGATATTAATTGATGCAAATCAGAGTAGCTTGTTCTACTTCTTTTTCTTTCCATCACCAAGTTAATAGAAGATGTTACTTTATTGGATCAGGTCCTAGATGCCTTCCTAGCACCTGATTCAGAGCTTTGGATGTTCAATGAGGTTCCCGAAAACGAGAGGGAAAAGAAGCTTATTGATGGTGGTCTAGATTTAAGCAGACTGTTGAACATATCATTGGTTAATAGAGAGGGAAATGCTGTGATTCGGCGTCACTTGGAGAGTCTTCCTTTAGAATCTTTTGACTCAGTAAGTAGTACAACCTGTAAAAATATAGTGAGATGGACCTTTATACAGATTTTGACGCAATATCTTGTGTTCACAGATCTTGATTTTGGCTGATGAATCTGTGGAAGATTCAGCCATTCAAGCTGATTCTAGGTCTCTGGCCACACTATTATTGATCCGTGATATTCAGGTATTCAGAAATCGATCTAACTGAATTGTGGTTGTACATGATGATTCCATTGTTGAAGTAATGAGAGCTCTTGTGACCACGGTTGATGAGAGATTGATTGACATTGTAGCTTTCTGGTTCTTCATGGACATTAGACTAACTCACTGAGCTTTCTAATAAAGTTTTTCATTTTTCAGAGAGTTGAAAAAAGTAAAGTTTGCTTTGATACTTGTCTTATAGGAAATGCATTATTTGAATTATTGAAAATTCTTTCCTAATAGATAGGTATATAAATATATGGTTCTCATGATTCTTTAAGGCAAAGCGTCTTCCATATAGAGAAACTATGGCTTCCCAGCTCCAAAGAAGCTTCTCACAGGGTTCCTGGATCGGGGAGATGCAACAGGCTTCAGACAAATCAGTAATAATCAGTGAAATTTTGGACCCAAGGACTAAAAATCTATTGTCCATGTCAAGGATCAGTGATTATGTTCTATCAAATGAGCTTGTCAGCATGGCATTGGCCATGGTTGCAGAGGATCGCCAGATAAATGCTGTATTAGAGGAGCTTTTTGCGGAGGAGGTAGTGTTTCTCGATGATTAAATTATTGAGAACGTTTGGGAGTACAAATGTTTTAATAGAGAAATAAGCTTACTAGAGTGTAATCACAAATTAACATGTTCATGTTACTGCTTTTTAGAAAAATTTATGCTAGCTTGTCAATTGGCATTCTGCAACTCTGATACTAGAAATTCACTAAAGATGTAGATATCATGTTAATTTGCTTATTGGGATAAAACCTCCAGTTGCTTAATTTTTAGTAGTGGTAAATAATTTTTTTTGGTAAGAATTGGTTAAAATATGATAATTTCTTTGAGAGACAAGTTCTGATTATTAATGACATGTATCGCTTATAGAACTTTTCTTCATCAGGGAAGTGAGTTGCAGATTCGGCAAGCAGATCTCTATCTTCGTGAAGGTGAGGAGTTGAGTTTTTATGAAATAATCTTACGAGCCCGACAGAGGAGAGAGATTGTAATTGGCTATCGTTCAGCTACTGCTGAAAGTGCAGTCATCAATCCACCTACCAAAAGTGAGAAACAGAAGTGGTCACTGAAAGATGTTTTTGTAGTGATTGCAGAGAAGGAATGACAATCTTTATTATTTTCCAACTGATGAAGATATTCGATTGTGAAGTACCACTCAAGATATGATTAGTTTAAGCATTGACATAGAATTACCTAAAAAATACTACAGGATGTGAATATCACTTGTAAACGAAGAGCATGTACAGTCATATCAATGTTTCACATTTCAAAGATTGATATCAAGACAGTTTTCATCATTCCAATTGTATTACCTGTGAAAAGTTGAGGAGTCAAATACATTCTCCACCTTTTGTCCTGTTTCGTCAAGTTTACTAATGCTCAAGGAGTTATACTCAGCTTGGTCTTTGAGAATGAATGGTGTTAACTGATCTTGAGTATGTCAGGTTAACATTGTTTTCGTTCCACCTAACATGGCTTTAGGCGGGTGTAGAGTGTAGACCCAATACTGAAGAACAGGAATTATGCTTATTAGTCGATGGACTTGAGGAAACAGAGATGAAGCTTATTTGTGGATTGGACCACCTCTTATCATCAATATTTATTTCTCTATTTTTTTTCAAGTTGGGTTGAATATTATATTCAATTTTTATTGTGAAAAATTGTTGAAATTTTTGCATGAGGAGTTGAATTGAATAAATTCTTTCCCCAAGGACAAGGTGGTAGTTTTGAGGGCAAAACCACTTTTATGCCTAACAGTATAGTGTAAAACTCCAAAGGAAGAATCGGACCAAATCTCTTTTGTAGCCTGCGGCCATTCAAAAAAATAGTTATCTTATCAACGTCTCTGTCTTATCTTAACCCATGTAGTGAACTTTCTATTTCTGTGTCTTTTGTTCTATAAAACTTATTTCTTGAACCTAAATGTTGGGTTTGTTTACTGTCTCTAATATACACAAACAGAACGAGACGAAAATTTGAAGATAGAAAAAACAAAAATTAGAGACAGTGAGATATTTAATTGTGATAGACAGAACAGAAAAAATTGTCTATATCTCAAAAACAGAAATGTGTTTGATTACAATAGACAGAACATAAAAACAATGTCAATGTTGAAAATACCCTTGCAGTATAATATGATTGAAAAGATGTAAATCATTGATTATTTTAAAACGAATGATTTGTATTAGTAAAAAAGTTAACAAATAATAATAATAACAATAACAATAAGA
>JAOTIZ010000201.1:5679091-5706083 GCA_027123425.1 Erythroxylum panamense
TTATAAAATTTTCATCTTATTTATTATATTCCGGTTTGATAGCGGTTCACTACCGGTTGAACCTCTAAACCTTAAACTTTTTCTTCGACCGGTTCGATGTCCAGTTCGGTTTTTAAAACATTGACCTTATGTAAACTTGATTTTTACATAATTCCAAACATTATGAAAAACATCATACATAAGAGATTTAATAAAAATGTCAGTAACTTAATCAAGGCATTTGGTTCATCCCTTACTTTAAGTAGCATAGTGTCGTCGACTGCATCTTCATTTGGTTTCTACAAACTTTGCTTTATTTTTGTTCTTGGAAAAACGCTCCCAATTATAATAGCCATGCTTGTCACATGATCAACATTCAACTTGAGCTTTGCCATTTTTAATATCCACTTCTTTCTTCTCCCCCTTGGCTCTGGCCACATCCAGTGCTGCATGCAAATTATCTTTTTTCATTTTGCCCCGTGTAATTAATTTTGAACTTTAAGGATCACTTTGCCAATAAATCTTATTTTATTGGTACATCTTTCTTTTCGTGTGTTTACGCTTTCTTTGTGAGCTAGCAAAGATTCACTTTACTCATTTATAGACTTTTGATCATGTCTCTGGATTCTTCAGTGACCACTATTACGTAATTAAATTTTAAGCTAAGAGATCATAAGACCTTCACAACTTGAATATCTTTCATGGTTTCAACAAGCCTCCTCATTTAATTCGCCACTCCTAAGACCCTTATGAAATACTTTAAAATAGATTCGCCATCCTTTATTAAGAGTGTTTCAAACTCAAAAATAGATTCGTCATCCTTTATTAAGAGTGTTTCAAACTCAACCCTTAGAGTTTGAAATCGCAAATTATACGCCTAGTTAACTCCAATCACTGATTTATTAGCTATTTTTTGAATATTTTTTCATCCAAATCACGATGGATGATGGTAAGTACACTCTGATCTTTCTTTATTCTTTAAGGCTTCTTTCGAGTTAAGTCAAGCTTTCCTCATCTTTGTCAAAAATGGTATAAACCGTATTCAGTGCCTACCAAAGTTGAAATAAGTAAATAAAAGTTAAGGATAGCTGATCAAATGGTTAGCCATTCCACACATCTCTTGCTTATAAATGAAGAGAGCAAATCATCCCATAAATCTCTTCTTCTATTAAATCCCCACAAAAGTTTAGAGAGTGTTTTTCTTATTTAGTGAGAAAGTTAATGTTTTTCTTTGTAAAATAGAGAGAGATTGTACTTCTAAATTTTATAGTGAAATTTCTTTTTCTTACTTACAGTTTTTACTTTAATTTAGAAAATTTTCATGTAAAATATGTCTGTTCATTACTATTCCTTCAGACCTATTTAACTACGAACCTGCTCTAATCTGGTCTTTTTTTACAACAAGTAGTATCAGAGTGAGGTGAGAAAATTATGATGAACTTTTTGATGTAATCCATTCAGAGTTCGGGTAAGCACAATAAAAGTTGGTGAGCAGTAATCACAAAAGGAGACAACTATTCATGCATTTATTTTTGCATTAAACTGTACAAATACTGTAATTCAAGTATACAGTACTCTTTACGTGTACAGTATTATTCATAAATACCATACGGTACTATTCACATATAGAACTATTTATACGTACAGGTACTATTTACATGAAATAGTGGGAGCAAAAATTTTGTTTATGATAGAAGCAATGGTAGCAAAATTTGAGAGAGAAAAGTTCAATGGGAGTAATTTCTTATTGTGGAAGTTGAAGATAAGGGATATCTTGAGAAAAGATAATTATTTAGTAGCCATCAGCGAAAGGCCAACAACATTCACAGCTGATAATAAGTGGAATGAGATAAATAAGAATGCTATTGCAAATCTTCATCTGGTACTAGCAGATAGGGTGCTGTCAAGCATAAAGGAGAAGAAGATGATAAAAGAGATTTAGGATCATCTCACAAAATTGTACGAGGCCAAATCACTCCACAACAATTTTTTTTTGAAGAGGAAACTATACACTTTATGCATGGTAGAATTCACTTTAGTGACGGAGCATTTAAATACTTTAACTACTCTATTTTCTCAATTCACATCATTGGGGCACACAATAGAGATAAGTGAACATGCGAAATTTCTACTCAAAAGTCTACTAGGTTCGTATGATCAACTCGACGTCAATTTAATAAACAAAACAAACACTCTAGTCTTTAACAATATTGCAATTGCTATTTTGGAAGAAGAGAGTCGGCGCAAAAGTAAGAAAGATAGGCTAGTAAATTCACAACAAGTGGAGGCCTTGGTAGTGACGAGAGGAAGATCAGTAGAACGTGGCCCAAGTGGGAATCATAGTCATGGTAGATCAAAATTAAGGAGTAAGAAGAATTTCAAGTGCTACAATTGTGGCAAGAAATGGCACTTAAAGAAGGATTGTTGGAATCTGAAAAAGAAAGATTCTATTCCTCAAGAAAATGCGGCAAATACTTTAGATGATGGAACTGTAATGATCTGTGAAGTGGTAATGATTATTGGAGGTAAGAGAAGATTTGTTGATGTATGACTTCTCGATTCAGTAGTTACTTTTCATATGACCTCTAGAAGAGAATGGTTCCATCAATATGAATTTGTCTTTGGGAGATCTGTGTACAGCTATAATGATTAAGCTTTGAAGACATTAGTATCGACACCATCAAGTTAAAGGTATATGATGGGATAACTCAGACTATTGAAAAAATGCGACATGTGGAGGGCCTGAAGAAGAATTTGTTATCTATTGGACAACTGGATGATCTTGGTTTCAGATTTGAGATTCAAAACAAGATCATGAAAGTGATTAAAGGAGCACTGGTATTTATGAAAGCAGAGAAGATTAATGCAAATCTGTACATACTGAAGGGAGTAACTTTGCAAGAAGTAGAGGCATCAATTACCGTGACCAGTCCAAATAACATCTACAATGACGTGGCATAAAAAGCTTGGACCTATGTCAGAACAAGGAATAAAGATACTTGTAAAGAAGAATCTACTTTTATGTCTCACAAAGGTATTGCTACCCTTCTGTGAGCATTGCATTGTGAATAAGCAGCATCGATTGAAGTTCATCACATCAAAGTTCAAAAGCAAAGAAAGTCTAGAATTGATTCACTTTGATATATGGCAAGCACTAGTTACGTCCTTAGGAGGATAAATTTTCTTTGTATCATTCATTAATGATTATTTGAGGAGATGTTGGGTGTTTCCTATCAAGAGGAAGAAAGATGTGTTTCCAACTTTCAAATGTTGGGTGGAACTCGAATTTGGTAAGAAGATCAAGTGTTTGTGCTTAGATAATGAAAGCGAATATATTGGTAAAGAATTTGATGAATTCTACAAGCAAGAAGGCAACAACAGGTAGTTCACGACGGCATACACTTCTCAACAAAATGGATTAGCAGAGCGGATGAATAGAACTCTATTGGAAAGAGCAAGAGCGATGTTGAGAACGGCAAGCTTAGATAAGAAATTATGGGCAGAAGTAGTCAATACTACCTGTTATATGGTGAATCGAACTCCATCAACTATAACTCAGTTGAAGACACCAATAGAGATGAGGACTAGTAAACTAGCGGATTATTCCAACCTCCATATATTCGGAAGTACTGCCTATGTGATGTTCAATACCCAAGAAACTAATAAGTTAGATCCAAAATCTAGAAGACGTATTTTCTTAGGATTTGCTGAAGGAGTAAAAGGGTATCGCCTGTGGGATCCTATTGCCTACAAGATTGTTATCAGCTTATTTTTTTGGAAGATAATGATCAAGAGCAAATAGAAGATGTTAGCACTTTAAAGAGAATTAAGAGACTTCAATAGTACAGGTGGAAATGGAATTTGATCAAAATGATTCTTCTGAAGCTGCACCAAAGCACGAGGAGCAAGAACAAGTCGAATATGATGTTTCAGATACTCAGAGATCAACTCGCATAAGAATTAGGACTCATATTATATTATAGAGAGCAATATTGCATACTGTCTTTTAAATGAGGATGAAGAGTCATCAACTCTTCAAGAAGTAATGAATAATTCAGATGCATCTCAATAGATGGCAGCAATGCAGGAAGAAATTTAAGCTCTAGATAAGAATAAGACATGAGACCAGGTATCACTACTACAAGGAAGAAAGCCTATTAGCAATAAATGGGTTTACAAGATCAAGCAGAGTGGTAATGATCTAGTAGAGCGATATTGTGCCAGATTGACGATAAAAGGATATGCTCAGAAGGAAGGAATTGACTTCAATGAAATATTTTCTCATATGGTTCCTCTCACCACAGTTCAAGTAGTCCTGGTGATGTGTGCATTTGACTTGCATCTTGACCAGTTAGATGTGAAAATTGCATTTCTCCATAGAGATCTTGAAGAAGAAATTTATATGCTCCAGCCAAAAGGTATTGAAGAAAAAGGGAAAGAGAAGTTACTTTGTAAGTTAAATAAATCTCAGTATGGTTTAAAGAAGGTGCTGAGGTGTTGGTATAATAGATTTGATTCCTTCATCATGAGCCTTGGATACAGTAGACTGAATACAGACCCTTATACATATTTCAGGTTTGAGAAAGATGATTTTATAATTTTGTTATTGTATGTAGACGACATGTTGATAGCAGGCCCTAATAAGGATCGTATTAAAGAATTGAAGGCACAGTTGGCTATAGAATTTGAAATGAAGGGCTTAGGACTAGTAAATAAGATTCTAGTGATGTAAATTCATCGAGACAAAAATAATAGGAAGATTTGGTTTTCTTAGAAGAATTATTTGAAGAAGATCTTGCGGCGATTCAACATGCAAATTGTAAGTCAATTTATATCTCTCTTTTTGTTAATTTCAAATTATCCTCAAATATGAGTCCTAACAATGAAGAAGATAGGATGGAAATGTCTCAAGTACCGTATGTATTAGTAGTGGAAGCTTAATGTTCGTTATGATTTGTACAAGATCAGATATTGCACATGCAGTGAGAGTAGTTAGTCGATACATGACGAATCCTGATTGAGAGCATTAGAATATTGTTAAAAAGATTCTTAAATATATCAAGGGACCTCATATGTTGCATTATGCTATGGAGGATCGAATTTTACTATCAAAGGATATATTGATACTGATTATGCAGTTAATCTTGATAAAAGTAAATCCACTACAACATATGTGTTTACACTATCTAAAGGAGTTGTGAGTTGGGTTTTAAAACTACAATCAATTGTGGCTATATCAATAACAGAAACAGAATATGTAGCAGCAACACAAGCTAGTAAAGAAGTAGTGTGGTTGAAGTTGATGTCAGAAGAAATCGAATGCAAGCAAGCGAACATTATTTTGTTTTATGATAACCAAAATGCTTTGCATCTTGCAAGGAATCCAACATTTCATTAAAAAACAAAATACATTCGAGTTCAATATCACTTTGTTCGTGAGAAAGTGGAAGAAGGAACAATGAATATGTGGAAAATTCATATAATGGATAATCTAACAGCTTTTATGACAAAAACAATCAATGGTGACAAGTTTATGTGGTCTTGATCCTCATGTGACCTAACAAAGATGTAAGCAATATAAAATGGTAAGCTAGAAAGAATAGTGTGAAGATTTGATTGATTCTTATTCAAATCTTCAAATGGAAGAATTGTTAAAAATGATAGGCACCGTTTTTGATATTTATCAAAATTGAAATAAATAAATAAAAGTCAAGAATAGTTGGCCTAATAGCCAGCTATCCCACACATCTCCTACTTAAAAATAGGCAGGAGATAAAGAGAGGAAATAATCCCATAAATCTCTTCTTCTATTAAATCCCCACAAAAGTTTAGAGGGTGTTTTTCCTATTTAATGAGATAGTTAGTATTTCTCTTTGTAAGATAGAGAGAGATTGTACTCCTAAATTTTATAGTAAAATTTTTTTTACTTGGCCATGATTTTTACCCTAATTTAGGATTTTTTTTACATAAAATCTATTTGTTCATTACTATTCCTTCAAACCTATTAGCTATGAACCTACTCTAATCTAGTCGATTTTTACAACAATCTTGAGATTGCAAGAAACTTTTGTTGACTAATTCTCATGGTCGAGTTTGCTAAGTTATAGACTTCTTTTGATGTCTTAGTTGAATCTAATAACACTTCGTTTTAAAAATAAGATACTCACAAATGTTCACACATTTATACAAATAATAAATCAAGAGTATTCCTATAATTTTTATTATTTTCTTTCTTCTTATAAAATGAAACATTATATGATTATTATTTTTCAAAAACATTATATAATTATTTATAATACCAATAGAGAACTCTAGATAAACCAACTCACAGCATACAAAGAAGGAGACACTTCTAATGATATAATAAAATCTACAGAACTGAAAATTGAGTATTATGCCTTTATTTTAGTATAGCTCTCTCTAGGTAATTCTAAACGACTCAATGTTAGATTCATCTTACCGTCGAGATATAAATCCTGAATCACTTAAAATTAATTAAGAATTGACTATTTATTTTAAAAATGTTTTATTTCGTACGGTTTAACAATTATATATTGCCTAGGAAGCCAAAATAACAGGCAAAAGCCGAACGGAAAAGCTGTGCAGCAAAGTACGAGAGAACATGGGCAGCTAATTGGTCGATGATTGATGGGTTGCACGTGGAAAAGCAATTGCATGCTCATGCTGAACAGAAACTGAACTGAATAGAGCCTAAACTAAACTATCCCCCATGTAACATAAAATCTCAGTTACTCGTAATATATAAAATCTCTTAGACAATTGTATCATGGGTTCCAGAGACTGAAAAGATGAATGAGGTGTGAGTTTTTGGCCTACCACAGCACAGTGTAAAGCTTATTGTAACTTATTCGATCCTTTTGTTTAGTAACATAAAAGATGTGAGAGATTAAAGTTAAAAACTTTTGTAAAGAGTAAACTAATAAACTACTGTTTATAGCCGACCAATTATTCTCACGAGCAAGAGTGATGTGGAAACGGGAATCAAGTGGGTGGGAGGGACTATATATGTATATGGCTATGAAGTCGATATTCAAAGAGTGAAGATATACAAGCTTCATCGGAGAGCAAGTAAGTGATCCTACGCAGCAACCTCGAAGCTAGTTCATACTAGTGGGGGGTTGTGTGCTTTTGTACGTTATATATGGCTCGTGGAAAGGTTCAGATGAGACGTATAGATAATCCAGTGCACAGGCAGGTCACCTTCTGCAAGCGCCGAACTGGTCTCCTTAAGAAGGCCAAAGAGCTCGCTGTTCTGTGCGATGCTGAAATTGGAGTTTTCGTTTTCTCCGCCAGCGGAAAGCTTTATGAAATGGCCACAAAAGGGTATATATATGCTTTCTTTGCCTCCCCTCTCACCCATTACCAATCACTTGTTGAATTTTGTGCATGTGTACGCATAATATCTTTTGATATTCATGCATAATTCTTTGTGGTGTGGATGGGATGATTAAAGAACTATGCAAGGGCTTATCGAGAGGTACATGAAGTCTACTCGATCAGGGGAGCAGCCTGACCAAGCTACCAATCCTCTGGTATGTCTGATCATGAACTTAACTTATTGCTTCTGGAAAAAGTAGATACAACGTATAGAAAATATATTATTTCCGAATATACAGCAGTGATAACCAAAAAGGTTCTCTGCTCCGGCATCAGGTGCTGCTTCTAATGCTTAACTTACAGAATAATTCAGCAACTGTACAATAATACCGTACTCCAAAATACTTGTATTCATATTGTTCAAGATATTACAACATTCTCGTTGTCGGGTAGTTCCACTTTTTGGTTAAAATAATCTTCTCATCGGGAATTTTGAAAAAAGAAAAGAAAAAGATTAAAAGTCCTCCAAGTCCACTTGGAGCCTCGTTTCTTTGTCTTCAAACACTGAGTGGTTTAATGTAAAGTAATGCTATTGTTATATTTAGAGTTTTTTTTAGTTATTTTCCAAGTATCTGATCTCCTTAATTGAAAAAAAAACAGATAAGTGTGGTATTAGGTTTAGTTTTATAATATCAGTTACCAATTTTCTTCTGTAAGTATTTGTAAAATACATACTATTTATGAAACCAGTTAAGTACTTAGAATTAAGATCTTAAGGATGATTAGGGGCTTGCATGATCGTAGACCATGATTAAAATATTAATCCGATTCGATCAGTTTAATTTTGAATCGTTCAATTTTTTGGTTCGGTTTTTAACGTCTCAGATTGATTTATTTAGTAGCTATTGTTTTAAAAACTAATTATAATTAACCGGTAAATTTTTGTAAATTAATAAGTTTTATAATCTAAAATATATCAATTAATTTTTATTTAATAATATCTTTTTAAATTAAATTTTAAATTCTTCAATAAATAAGTACAATTTTTTAAATCATATTTTAAATTCTTTAATTTTATTCCACCTTTAGTCTATAATAGTCTAATATTAGTTGAATTTTTTAAACTTTAAATCTCTTATCCTACTGATTTAACTTGATAATAGATGAAATTATACGCTCACTTTACCAAAGTTTGAATCTTACGTTAGTTTTGATGTAAACATTCTTTATTGAAAATAAAATTTACCAAATTGTTTTACACATCGTGATACCATTTTATATGGAGTTTTATTCCCTGTATTATTCAATTAATTACAATAAACTCTAATACTCTGAAGGATGCTAAAGAGGAGATCAGCATGTTAAAGCAAGAAATTGAGACACTCCAGAAAGGACTCAGGTAAAAACAAATAAATCCTTGCATATTGGTAGATTAGATATACATATAGGTGTAACATGCTAGAAGAATCAATCTTTCTAAACGTTTAGAATCTGCTATGGTTAATACAGGTACATGTTTGGAGGGGGTGCTGGTGAGATGACATTGGATGAATTGCTGGTGCTCGAAAAATATCTTGAACTTTGGATTTGTAACCTTCGCTCAACCAAGGTGATAACGCAGTTAGTTAATTCGTTAATTACTTTAATTAATATGTAACCTTTGTATTGAAAAATATTCCAATGAGTGGCCATTTTATCTAATTGATATAATATCCTTGCAGATGGACATTATGATCAAAGAGATTCAGCTCCTAAGGAATAAGGTCAGTTCAGATGGTTTTGTTTCTACTAATGATATTGCCTTTTTTCTCATACTGTAATTGTTTTGTATGTATGTGTTAATTGGTAATTATTAAATTATCATAATCCACTTCATTGCTTAATTATACTAGGTTTATAACACTTTAAATTAAATATTTTAAATCAACCAATTACATGATTTAGTTAACTATACAATTTAAGTTTTTTAAAAAATACATAATTTAGTGTTTAAAATTTTTCATTTTTATAAATCATATTCTTAAGATCTTTGTATTATATCAAATTGTTAACAATTTATCGTATCTTGTTATTTCATAACAATAGATTTATCTAATTTATAACTTGCTACTTTTTAATGACAACAAAACCTAAAATTTAATGAAAAATAAATTAGTTGATAAATGAACTAATCGATGAAACTTTTGTGTTCTTTTCTTGAATTTAAATAAATGAAAGCTCATAATTTCTAATTACTGTAAAAGTGAAGTAACCAATTAATCTTTTCTTTGTGATTGACGAATTTCCATTAATTCTTGGAAATAATTGTTAGTAGGCCTTTTGTTACTAAAATGTAGGGATGACTGTGGGTTAATTTGTAGGTCCAAATTTAGATGTTTTCAATAGGTCGGCCCATGAGTTAAGTCAAATTTAGATCAACCAATACTTAACCTTTTAAGCAAACGACAATTTTTTACTTAGAATAGTTAGGCCTTGGGTAGTCATAGGCTTAGGCAACTTAGGCCCAAATCTAATTAAAAAAAATATTATTTTACACTTTTAATTTTAAAAAATTAGCGAGACCGGCCCATGAGTCGGCCATTGCCATCCTTACTAAAATAGAAAACATGAATTTGTTGAATTTTACCAATAAATACTAGATCATTGCACTTTATCTAGTCGTATAAATCGAAACAAATTAGTATAAGTTTATAAGATGTATTAGGCTTAAACTGATGTACTAACATTCATGCTTGCCACAATTGACCAACTACACCTACTCTGTCTTATTTGTTTTGAAAATTTGTACTTAGTAATTTATAAAATAAATTTGAAATTACCTTATCGCAAAACATAAAGGATTAGTCTCAATTTGTCAAACTCCAGTGAATTTTTGGGACACCAAGTAATCATCACAAAAAAATTATAATTTATAATTATAGTTATTTGAATTTTCCAGAATTATACAGAGTATATGTAATTTGTTTTGAAGTGACATTTGGAATTAATAATCTTTGTGTTTAGTATTACAGAAAACAATTTCATTATCATCGTTTATTTTGGTGTTTAGGAAGGCATACTGACAGCTGCTAATCAATATCTCCAAGACAAGGTGATGGGAACATATATAGTATCATTTGATACAGTTTTTGAAACTTAACATATATTGATAGTTAACTATGTTGTCATTAACACAATGTTTTTCTTTTCTTGTGCAGATAGAGACTGTGGAGATAACTAACATTGCACCACTGACTACAGATGTTCCATATCCACTAACTGTACATAATGAGGTATTCCAGTACTAGAACTAGTTTATGGCTTACCGTCTAGTAGATGTGCCTCTCTAGTATTGACAATTCTAATGCCTTATGTGTTGCTAAGTAATTAATAATGTATTTTCACACCATCTACTATGCTTGTATCAAATAATGAAGCTACCAACAGTATCTGTTTCATTAAATTATATTTATGCATGGTTTATCCATCAATAGTGAGAATCTCACTTCAACTGGCCTATTTTTATGTGATCAAGTAACCAATTAGCAAAATTGTTTTGGGAAAACCAACCATTCCATCTAATTATCTAAATCAACACATTCTACAAAAATCATATGGAATTAATATCATAAATAAAACTAAACATCGCTGGTGTGAGTAGTTCAACATTTTCATCCCTTAACCAGATGTCTCAAGTTCGAGAGCTCTGAGAATGGAGAAATCTGTTCGGTCAACACTTTGTCCCTTACGGGCTGATCTGGTGTGAGTGAGGTTTAGTCTGAACGTGAATGACTTAAAGGCAACTTCCTAAAAGTTGGGACTCTCCTATGACACATCGTGACTAAACAAAAAAAATCAGAAATAATAAAAGGCTATCAATATTAGGTTCTAGAGCCAAAAATCTATTTCTTACCACAGATTATAAGATTAGGGTTTAAACTAAATCCTCACATCTATCATCCTAATTCAAATATAATTTAATTTCCAAATCAGTTAAATTAAACTAGAGTTATAGAGTGAATTCTCTGTTTTCCTATCTCTACCCAGCTTAGAGTTTCAATTAGGAGTCTAGGGCTATATATATATTTTGGATATTTTGAATTGAACTGAGTAATAGAAAAAGATTTAGAATCGAATTGTCTTATTAATTTTTTATTAGAATGGTAGAATTGTACTATTGACTTTAATTTTGTATCAATATAGATATTTTGTAATATTTAAACCAAGAATCTAAATTGTAACGAATTGGACTGAAAGAACACAATTTATGTGTTATTATGTAATTTCTTTTAATAATTTGTAATTTTAAGTTCATAAATTTTTAAATTTTAAAATACGAATTTGTCTACTTGAATTTAAGATTATAAAATATTGATAAATTAAATTCTTTCATTAAAAGTTTTAAAGATAAAAGTTTAAAACTAAAATAAAGAAACAATAAGAGATGTTCAAGTGATTTTTTCTTATCAAAGGCTTGTCACTAGTTACTATTTGATACATCATCGTATCTTAATTCAAATGTTAAATATTTGGTTTTAATTTTATATTGTATTTCCAGTTGCGACATATCCTTGCTTTTAATTTTATTCTTTATTGCTACTATTTTTGAAAAATTTTAGCTAATTTAAGACCGACCTAATGTTCTTGCAATGAAGAAAGTATACTAACCTTATCAATAGTTGCAATTAGTTTAAGTTAAAACTTCATGTAAGTTTTGAAAAATAATAAATGGCTTTGGACTAGGAAATTGTTATATAAACCATGCAATCTTTTAATGCATATAGTGATATAGGTAATGACAGTATCAATTATTTCCAAGAATCAATGGACATTTCTGAGTCACAAATTTGCCAATAAAAAGCACAAAGAAATGGCTAATTGGTTACTTCACTTTTACGAGTAATTAGAAATTATGAGGTTTTATTTAAATAAATCAAGAAAAAAATACAAAAGTTTCATCAATTAATTCATTTACTAACTAATTTCTTTTAGTGCATATACTTATATAGATAATGTGGGGTATTAAGTTTAGGTTGTTAAATTGCCCTGTGCATTTGACGTAAGGATGGCGATAGGTTGGGTTGAGCCAAGCTAAATTGAGCCATTCATTGACTCAACTCGATTGGATCCTAAGAGCTTGTTATCTAAACCTAACTTGAAACTTACGAAAATAGTAGAAAAAAGACGTCATTTTAGGTAAACTTTTAAAAAATGACATCATTTTGTACGGAAAAATAGGGTCATTATGTTTTGTGTCAGGCGTAGGGTTGGCCCTCAAGCCCAAACTCGAATTGAAGTCAAATTGAGCCTGCCGCGTTGATTTCAGATTGGCTAAAGTGTCATCACTGTTTGACCTTCATCATAATGATAACTTTAACTTCATTTTAGTCCATAAACTTTTTCATAGTTACATTTTAGTCCTTTAACTTTGTTATGATTACATTTAATCCCTTAAGCTTAACATAATTACATTTTAATCCCTTAATTTTACAAAATTATATTTTACTCCCGCAAGTTATATAGAATTACATTTTAGTCCCTCAATTTTTACATAATTACATTTTAGTCCCTTAACTTTTACATAATTGCATTTTAGTCTCTCAATTTTTGCATAATTATAGTTCTTTATATGGGCCGAGTCGAATCCTGACCATGAACCGGTTGAGTTATCTGATCCTTTGTGGTAAGCTTTGAGCTAGCCTAATAGACTTGAGCCCTTCTTGAAGATTGATCAATCCTGACTAGGACAAATTAATACTACCATTCTTAATTAGGAGCAATCAATAAAATGTATTACATAAAAAAGTCTTTTAAGATATTCTAATCCCTTACTTGAAATTTGGCTCTTTAGTTCTCATTATTTATGCATTATCTTTTACATATGTTTTGTAATATAAAATTGATTGTGTAAACAAGGATGTATTAAGAAGAGTAAACTGCAAAAAAATCTCAAACTTTGATGTATATCTTTTATGCTCCCTTCTCTACCTCGTAACGTTATGGAAAAGCCTTTTTACTTATAGTCTAATAATTTGTCTTTCACTCTATCACGTGAAATAATCCCGTAAATTCCATGGGATACCATTTTTGCGGATTCACATTAACCTTTTAAAATGTTTCATTACTAAGTGTTTACTCTAGGAGTGCCTTGGCATAAATCAAGAAATTTCTTCATTTATATCTAATGCCTTGGAGTTTGGATTTTGTGATTTCCATCTTTAATTTATCTATACTAAACCACCCCATATCTCAAATTATATCTTACAAACACTAACAGATAGGCTTATTGGCGACGAATTCAAACGTCGCTAAAAATTAAAAAATCGTGTCGAAAAATAATTTGCGACAAAAATAATCATCGCCTTAATGGTTGCTGAATCTGAGTAGCAAAATAATATCTACAATGTTTTTCTAAATCGTCGCAGAAAGGATTTAGATACATAATATATTTGTCGACAAAACATATAACTAACGAGAATAAAAAATGTCGTACATAAGATTTTGCGACGTATATGTTTCATAGATGAAGGTGTTTACCTACTAAACCGTACTCGTAGGTAATTATTTTTGCTGACGATTTTGGATTTGTAGCAGAATAGTTTTAGTTACTAATTGTCTATTGTAGGTAAATGTCTTAGAGACATTCTTGTAACCGTAAGTAATAACATTTTGTGACGATTTTGTTTTGGTAGCTAACACTTTTAGTGACGATTTTCTTTTTGTAGCATAATAGTTTTGGCTGCTAATTGTTTATTGTAGGTAAATGTTTTTATAAACGTTCTTGTAAACGTAGGTAATAACATTTTGTGATGATTTTGTTTGGTAGCTAATACTTTTTAGTGACAATTGTTTACCTTTTAAATTTAAATTTTATTATAATTGTCAAAAACAAATTTAATTTAATTTCTTACAATTTTGAAGACAATTTGAAATATAAATTAGTTACATTTTATAATTAATGTTGGTGGCATATTTTTTAAATAATAATAAATTGAAATAAAATAAACTTTTAAAATGGAATTCATTTATTTTAAAAATTACAGGTTAATTACAGAATTTTACCAAAATTTATAAATAAACTAAGACTCCTCATCGTCACTACTATCGACATAGTTTGAGCAATGTAATTGTTTGACCATCTTTTTAAGCTTGTTCACTTTTTTTTTATATTACGATCTAACTTCTCTTCTGTACATTGTAACTTAGCTTTTAGTGTCTGGTTCTCCTCTTGAAATGCTATGACATATGCTGGTCGTGATGAAGATGCACCAACTGGTGTAGGGCTATACCCAAGACCTTTGATATACCCCGATCTTGTATCAAATACATTGTTGCAAATGTCATCGACATTAGGCTTATTCCTCTAAGACAATGATGTTTGCAACAACTCCTGCATCTTGTCCTACAATTTAAAGTATAAAATCAAGTTAACTAAAAAATTGTTACTTAGTATTACATAAAAATTAAACTGTAATATTAATTTTTTTGTACATACAGAATTACTTTGTGCCTCTTTAGACGTCCAGCCTTTTCTTTTATTATAGTGTGTTAGCTTATGTAATGTGATCCTATCACACTCTTGTCCTTTGAGTTGAGTTTGGCTCTATTATATGAATTTAAAAAATTAGAAGATAATAGAATTTATTGTATTAAGAAATGAAATAATAAGTTGAAAACGTTATACTTACAAATTTTTGTCCGACGGCAACAAATAATTTGGAGCTAGTGTTATAAAGAGTCTTCATTTTTGCTCTGTTCACCTTAACTTTCTCACACTTTTTCTAAATTAAGAGACGTAGTTATGAAATGTATAAATAAAATTAATGGAAGGAAATATGAAGAGAAATAAAACAAACATGAACATTCGTAGAGGCCCAATAATCACACATCTCACTCCAATTTTTTGGAGTCACTCGTTCCGGAACATGCCTCCTTGCCTCTTCATCAAAAGGGAAAGACTGGTAGTATTTATGAAATCTATATCAATGATCCTTCGTCCTTTATTTCAACAATGAACTAACACAACTTGAATCCTTAGCGTTGTCGATATCAACGATATTGAGCTTCATCTGTGAAGAACACGTATAAGTTAACTTACTGTTTTTATTAAGTAAAATTGCAATACATATAATCAAATGAATTGAAATATTACCAAAACTTTGTCCAAAGCATTTTGGAGCAAGTTATCTTCCTTCAACTGCCTGGCATGCTGACGGCAAGGCAATTCATTCCTCACAATGACGCCTAACTCACTGGACAGTTTTGCAGAATGGATCTTATCCAGAGGGCGACGTTGCTTAGGGTCAATGGTCACAAACAACTTGCTATTCATCCATTGTAACTCAGCTCATTTTGTGATACCTCTACCTCGTCTTCTAATGGTAGTATTGGAACTTAAAAACAAAAAAAATCATAATAAGAAAAACACACTAAACATGTAATGAGTAATTTCAGCATTAATGTAAATATGTTTGGTTAACAATAACAGACTTGAAGATCCCTCGGCACTAACAGACAATGTTAGCAAAGGTTGTTGCTGACTGTCTTCATTTGATGATGCAATTGTTGGTTGTTGAACAATGGGGTTGGATTGAGTTGGTTATTGTGGGGGAGGAATTTCTTCGGTTGTTGCCACCCTCTTTCCCTTGTTTTTACCAAGTGTCATTATATTAAACCTGTGTAAAACGAAATATAAACATAAAATCTTAAGTCAAACATCAATATTCCACATGAATATAAGGAGATTAGTAGTTAAATACTAAACATTCGGCATAAACATAAGTGAAACATTAAATATGCATTATAAATGTCATCGTAAATTAACATAAGTAAAACATCAACAACATAAGGAAATTATGAACATAACATTTCAAACAATACAAACAATTTATTTACATTCAATCTTCATGATCAAGATTTTGAAAATCATCATCATTAAATACATTATCATTGGATTCTTCATCACTAATATACTCAAGAAAGTATTGTCATTGTCATTTAAGTCATCCTGACTATAGTCTTCTTTTGTTTGTAAGATAAGATGAGTTTGGACTTCATCTAGTTGAACTATGTTGGGATCTGACATCTCTCATATGAAATAATGATATATTTGCATCCTCTTCTAGATGCCTTCGTTATTGACCTCCAATCCAATTTCTTAATAGACTTCATCTGCATCCTCAGCCAATTGACCAGTATCCCTTTCATAAAAATCAAAGACATTTCTTTGTTCAAACTTTTAAACATCCATGGAAACTTTTTTATCAATTTCTTTCCATGCCATTGAGTCTACTAGATGACACATAATGTTATCATCAATGCGTTTCTCTTTATGTCACCTCATATCTATGGCTATTTTTGTTGACATAAAAAGTATTTGTAATCGTAGTTTAATAGGAAAGTATCGAAGGATTTTATTCGGTATCTTTTTCAGAATCTAGTCATCCACCTGCCACTTTGATGTACCATAAATAGGATACTCCTGAAGATCTTTCCTTCCAAAAAAGAACGTAGTCATACTTACAAGTATGAATTGAAATATATCTCAATCTAAGGTCCCTTAATAGTTTCTTTGCATCATAATAAGATTTCAACAACTTGTGTCTAATAGGTAATGCATCGTTTATTAAGTCAATTAACATGTCAAAGGACTTATTACTACATTTATTATAAACCTTCAATGCAACAACTTCACAACTATCATAGAGCACCCTGGATATAATTGTTCTCGAGCAATTTTTAATAACTTCCTAAAATTATCTTCTGTAATACTACCAATTATGTTAGGCTTTCCTGTTTCATTCATAATCTCCATATAATTTCGACAATCATCTAACATCTCGTCAATCCCATCATCACCATCATCATTCACATCATAATCATCTACATCATTATTATAACTGTCATCATAACATGTACTACCACTTCTACTACAACTTGCTTCCTTACATTCACCATGATAAAGCCATGGAGTATAAAATTTATCTATGCCTTAGATTAGCAAGTGATTATATACCATATCTTAACTTCGGAAGTCAACATTTAAGCAATCGATGTATGGACAACGAATACTACATTCATCACCCATTTGATCTTTTACAAATTGCATGAAACTCTTAACTCCTTCTACGTATTCAGTTGACCATTTTCGATGAGACATCCAACTCTTATCTATCTAGCTATACAATAAAAGAAGATAATTGAGTTATTACATGCAGTTTTCATTTAATATTATGTTAAAAAACCATTGTAATTAAGCTAAGTGTTGTTATTTCTTGTTTCCAACCTATAGACCATCCTATGTCTATACTATGTTGAGTTGTTTCTTGTTTGCTTTGTCTGTTTAACTTCTTCTATTACATAATGACATTGTTGCATTATTGCTTGGTGAAATTACCTTACCAATTTATTGGACAAACACTAGTTGTCTTCATTCTAATTTGCCAGTATATAAACTATCCACTCAATTCATGTTGTCAGTTCATACCCATTAATTACATAAACTATATAAAACAAAATGAAACGACAACTGATATATAAAAAAATTAATTAACAAGCTAATTAGTAAGATGATTACTACTAATTCTCATTAACAATAATGGTTACTACTAATTCGCATTAACAACAATTGCAACTATTTGTCCAAATGATATTGTAACTGGGTTGGATGAGTTACATGGATCGACAAACAACCGCAATCCACTAAGAACGAGGAACTTCAACGATTATTCCTATGATCGCCTATAAATATGAGAGAATTAGATATGAAGGAATAACACAATTAATAAAAAATAACAAAAAATTAATTTAATACAAGATGGAGTTACATTAAGCATAAAGGAATGTAATACAAGAGAAGCACTTTATTGATGAGGCATAAGACAAGCATTTCATTTAATACAAGGAAAGCACTATAGTTAAATCTCTGAATCCTTCCACTTATTTTCAACATAAGAGAGTATATTTTTAAGTTCCAAAAGGATAAAGTATACTAGTTGTTTGGAACAAGCAACATACTAGTTGAAGAATGATGTAATGATTAAAATCTTTTAAAGAGATATATCTTTTAGGTTAATTAAACAAGAGAAACCCGAAAATAGGCACGCATTTGGTAAATTCATTTATTAAATGCCTCTCTACACATTTAGTTCAAAATCTTGAAAAACTACCTTGAATGTATAAATGTTTCAAATAAGAAAATTCACTTAAGTAAAAAGTAAAAGTAAAACATTACAATGGTAAACAAATTGCCATATGCTAATGAAAGCATTGATGATTAATGGTTATGTCATTTTACTTATCCTAATTCTACAAGCAATTTGACCCTACCTTAACCTGGACAAGGAAACAAGTCGACTACCAATTGCTTCAGCAGTTAAGAAACCAATATGTTGCTGAGCTACTATAATTACCATTTACAAAGTTCTAATTCATCCAAGATAATAAGAAGATGAAATTGGCACATGTTAGAATTTTAAATTTAACAACAAAGAATCGTCAAAGCGTAAAACATCTTAGGTTTTTTTAGCTAGATATTTTTCTAATATATAGAGCAAAAATACATTCCAAAAATATTAGTGCTTTTTAATTTCCAATTAACTGTACCTATGTTAAATTTGTTAGCTTTCAATTCAACAAATAATTTTAGAAGCCCCCAAAAGTGAATAACCTTGTAATAGCTCAATAATCAATTATACAAATTCCTCAAAATCCTAATATAAACCACTTATTGCCATCACGTATAACACAACTATATCATGAATTATGTTAGAATACAAGAGTGAATAACTTATAATAGGGGTTATCCAAAACTTCACAAATGTAGTCCAATAATCTTCCTCACACTAACCCAATGCCTAATTTTATTCGGTCAATTAACCACCCATTTATGCAAGTAATAACAAGACTTTTGTCGAACACCTTATGGGTAACTAAAAGTCATCTCAAGAACATTATAAAAACTTCGGTTTTCCCTTTCTTCAACAACAGTAACACAACAGACGTTTGTCTCAACCATTATCATCACCAATAAATCAACAAAAAACGCATAAATTGAACACAAAATCATTTCCATTTTTTGGACTTCAATGACACAACACCATAGTAAGGTCAACACCACTTACAAAATGAAGAGAGCAACTACAGGTCAAAGAATCGTTCACAATGTCAAAGATAGAGGAGAAGATAGGGCAAAAAGGTAATGTCGGTTTTGAAAAAATGAAGGAGAAGGGGGCTGTGTCGTGAAAGGGGGAAGAAAGGGAGCCGAGCGTCTGTGTTTAAACAAATGCTAGGACGATGTTGTTTGTCGTCCCATAATCAACGTCATCCTAGCGCCTGTTTAATTTTTCCCATCCGGTACGTTTGGAAACGAATCTATATTTCGTTGTCAAATGCAAAACATTTGCTTCGAAAATCAAATAGCGTCGCAAATTGTACAACATTTTATATCCTAGGGACGACGTCGTCCTACTTATTTTTTAAATGTGTTCACCTTTTTTATGATGAACAAAACTATCGACGACAATGGTAGCGAATTCGCTACTAATTATACCCAACGTCGCCAAAACCCAAGCATTTTCTTTACATCTTTTCTTAATTGATTAACATATATGAGGTATTCCTATTACATACAACAAAATGAAAATGTTGTCTTTTACACTTATATATGCAATTGTTCTTGATTTGCTTAATTTTTGGGAATTACTAATCTTTAATTTTAATTTGGTAGATAAACAAAATAAAATTGGCAAATTTTTAAAAATTTGTTTCTTCTTTTTTCTTATTAGTTAAATTAATAAGGAACGCAAACCACAGTTCATTTTTACCAAATTCATCACTAATATGACAATATATACCCTTTAGCCCTTAATTTACCATTAACCTTATTATTTGTATAAAAAGATACATTTAATTTAAATACCCAAAGGTTTTTGCGATGAAGTATGTTTAGTCGCAGAAGACCACTTCCGTGACCAATCACCACACTTAGTCGCAAATGGTAGACAATTTGCTACCAAATTTCCACATCGTCGTCAAAACCCAAGCAAATTCTGTACTTTCTAAATAATTAACAAAGGAACATTTAAATAAATAATCTAAATTAATTTCTTAATTATTTAAGTGTATTTATTTAATTTGGAAAGTGGTTTTCTTTTAATATCAAGAAATAGACTATTACGTAACAAAATAGTTATTTGTAATGATGTGTTAAAAATAGTTTTATAATTATATTAGAGTGTCTTGTTAAATTTTAAAAAATTAGTTTTTCTAAATTATAATAATTAAAATGTATAATTTTTTTGAAATTAATTATCCTAAATTGTAATAATTAAAATGTATAATTTTTTGAAAATTTTAAGTCATTTATATTTTATTTGAAGGGTCAACAAATTAATTTGAAAATAGTTTTCAATTGAATAATTAAATTTTTAATTCAAACTATTTTTATTTGGAATAGAAAAATGAATTTATAAAATTTATTTATGAACCCATGGGCTTTGGCGATGAACCATGTATTAGTCGCTACATCTGACGTTTGTTAACCAAATACAATAGATTGTAACAAATTAATTAATAGTCCTTCCAAATAACTATAGTAAACAAGAAATGACATTGATTAACTAAACAGGAAAAACGACGTCATTTTGTATTAGATTTTTAATCACAATCACAATAAAAGGCTACTCTATTCTAGTTCAAGTTGTCAACATTTCTCAAAATCCTCCATCCTACAAACAACTGCCTCCTCTCTTCTGTTTGGGTTCTGTATTGTGATCATCACAGTCGAAGAACAATCATTAACTGAATCAGTATTAGAGCTTGTTCTATTTTCACTAACGAAGTTGTGCTAAGTTTTACTTATACCTTTAGGTGTTTATTGTGAGTTCTTAGTTATGCATTTGATGTATGGGTTGTGTTTGTGGTTGTGTTTCGAAGATGATTTACTATCTGTCTTTGTTATTTGTATATGGGTTGGCTTCCTCCCAATGACCTTTAACGCTTCCCTCATCAAAGCTTCGTAACTATTTAATGAAAGGACTTCAAGATTATTTTACTTTTTTTTCATTTCCATTGATAGTAATATAGCCCAATATAGATAATACTATATTTCTGTACATTAAGAACATAATCATGTTTGTTCTACTTTAAATTCTAAATTTTGCATGTGATACAAACTACACAATAGATTTATGAAATTTTAGTATGAGTAACTTTCATATCATTAGGCACATTGAAGATGTATAAGTGCTAAACTGGACTATTTTTACTTATAATCGAAATTGGAGTTGAACATATCATCACTTTGTTCTACATCGACATTTGTAGAATATACTTATTAACATTATTAATTAAGGAATGTCGACATGATGACTAGTTTCGGATGGTACTAATTCATTCTATTGGGGGGAATGTGGCAAAATTGTCCCTACTGAAGAAATAAACAATGCAGAAAAATTCTCCACTTCATACACTAATGATCATTTGTCTTCCATGACTGATATTCTACTTCAAGGTGTTTAGTATCATTTGAACAATGTCACTTTCTTTATTATATACATCTCATTTCCTTTTATGAAGCTATTATATATATTCACATTTGATGGTATATACTACATATTATTTTAAGCTTCCTCGAATCTCGAAGATGACATGTATGCCCATGAAGGTGGGAGCGATGTCACAATGGTTTGTAAAGGATTAGGGAAATCGGTGCTTTGAAAAATTCGTGAATTACACAAACTTTGTCTGGTCAATCACGTATGCATGCCACTCCAATTTTGGTTCAGTTAAGGGTTCACTAATCTGACAATATCTAAGTTCTATATTGATTGTTTTTTAGGTAAACCATTTCATACTAACATTTCATCTAGAGAACTTGTCTTCCCTACTAAATCTAGCGACTCATTCACTATACCCTCTACAAGTTTAGCTATAGCACAAACACTGTTGCAAGAGGGTGTAAAAAAACCCTACATTTGAGGAAAGAACTATCACTGTTTCGATTGGTGCCTTCAAACGTTCAAAGAACCTTCTCGGGAATTCAGACATCGGTGACTCATTTACCATTACTGACTCTTATGTCACTTGGAATCCAAAAAAATAATTATATCCAAGGCTTTAAAAACTGGTCCGGACCGTCTAGTTGTGTTTTATGTAAATCGTTTTGTACTAACAGTTCAACTAGAGAACTTGTTTTTCATACTAAATCTAGCGACTCATTCACTATACCCTCTATAAGTTTAGCTATAGCACGAACGCCATTGCAAGAGGATGTAAAAAATCCTACACCTAAGGAAAGAACTATCACTGTTTCGATTGGTGCCTTCAAATGTGCAAAGACCGTTCTCAGAAATCCAGCATCAGGAACTCATTTACCATTATTGTCTCTCATGTCACTTGGAATCTAAAAAAATAATTATATCCAAGGTTTTAAAAATCAGACCAGACCATCCTGTTTGACCGGAAAAAAGTTTGAACTGGTCAGTGGTTCTATTCGGTTTCACCTAATAACCTCTATATAAACCTTTTCCAGACAAACTGAATGATCCGATCCTATTTTTAAAACCTTGCATTTTTATATTTTTATTTTTAGTTTCATTGTTGGGTTTGTATATATATTTATTATACCCATATTTAATAATTGCGAATTGGTTATTAAAATTTGAATTTCGTTGATATTATTTAATTTTAAAAAAATACTTATATATTTTTTGATATAGATATTTGTACATTTATGTTTCCCAACATTTCTTTATTTCATTTGATTTTCATTTTCATACGTCTACCTACGAAAATAAAATTAAGAGGAAAACTTCAAATGTTATATTTCCTTACTTGCCAATCAAATTAAATCAATGCAATAATGATAGCAACTAACAAATAATAGGCCACATGTGAGAGATATGAATTGATAAATACAATGATAATGAAACCCCCGCTGTACGCAACTAGTGCTAAGGCTTTTTGTCAAGTGGGTTGGACCAAAGAATGTTGTGCATTTTATTACAGATAATGCAGCAAATTATGTATTAGTTGGGTACTTATTACAATCAAAGTATGGACATATTTATTGGTCTCCATGTGTTGCTCATTGTATAAATCTTATTTTAAAAGATATTGGTGGTATGGCCATATTTCTAGTCTTGTTTCACATGCATCTAAGATCCTAATTTTTGTGTATAATCATGTCACCTTTTTGTCTTGGTTAAGAAAACAAAAAGATTGGGTTGAGATCGTTTATCTCGTTGCTACCAGGTTTGTAACTACATTTATTACTTTGAAAAATGTTTATGAACATAAGCAACTACTTCAAAATTTAGTGACAAGTAAACACTTTTCAAGTCATAAATTATCAAAGAGTGAAAAAGGAAAAGAAGTTTGTGCTATTATTCTAGATAATAAATTTTGGGATGCTTGCTTGATCATTGTGAAGATTGTGGCTCCGCTTATAAGGCTGTTGAGGATTGTTGACTCAGATGAGAAGCCATCTTTGGGGTATATATATGATGGTATGTATAGAGCTCGCAAAACAATTACAGATCTTTTTAAAGGGAAGGAGAGATTATACAAGCCTTATATAGATATTATTGATCGACGATGGGATAAGCATCTTACTCAAAGGATCCACTTAGCAGCTTATTTTCTCAATCCTTATTGCTTATATAGTGGAGAAGAACATGCAATTAATATTATGGGTTTTTTTCTTTTTGTATCATCCACATATGACATATTCTCCATGTCTTATGAGATATAACTTGGTTTCTTTTATCCCTAGCTTCCTTTATCCTTTTCTTCTTTGACCTTCTTGCTTTAGTTTTAAATTTTGATGGCTTGATGAAAAGCTCATGATGTTCACTTGGTTGGGGTTAAAACTATTCACCAAATACGATGTTTAAAATTTTCCATTATGCATTCAATTATACTTATTTAGAGTAGAATTTATCAATATATTCTTCTAGTGTTCCTTTGTCAAGTAGTATAGTTATAATTACATATCCATAAGAGATTTTTTTTATATCTTACTTATGACATGTATGTTTCAAATTTTTCTAGTACATGCGCAACTTCAATTTTTCCTTCTTTAGTATAATGTTCAAGATAATTTGAAGCTTCCCTCTTATTGATTTCTATTTTTTAAAATTTGGACATGTATCTTTATAATAAGCAACTATGAATTACTTCATCTAATGAAATCTTTTCATCAATGTTCTTATGTTTACCTTTAAATAAATGATAATGATTTTGTCTCTAGCTTTTTTTTAAGTATCAATTGAAGCTTTCCATTGTGTTATTGGGCATAATATCACTTTTAAACCTCCTGTGAAATGTATAACCAAACATAAAAATTAATAATTCAATCCTATTCATTTATCTTCCTTAGGCCACACCTGTACACTCAACTAATGAACACTATATTGTTCACTTTATTATATTTCCTTCTAATATTAGCTAACAATTATATGAAACAATATATGTGATCATAATGAGACACTCATTTCCAAATAGTTATTGAAGAACTTACAATAATTTAACCAAAACATTAAAATGTTCAACAATAATTCAAGTATTGATATACCTAAACAAACACAATTTAGGTATTAATGGACCTGTCTTTTTCCCTGTTAGAAATGAAGATCCATTTTTCATTGTCTCCTTTGGTTTAGAGATGATATTCAAATAACATTTTCATATCTATCTATTTTCTACTTGAATAACTGTCAAAGCTAGTGAAGATAAGTTTTCATTAAGATTTCTACCAAATATTGTTAGAAGTTGTTCTCCATTTCTAGTTTTCAAATGGCTTCCCTCTTTGCATATCTGATTAATGTTTTCTCTACTAACCTAATGCAAACTTATAAGTAAATGGATTGATCATCTTGTAATATTACAATGATAAATAGAGTGTCAATTCTACGAGGATAAAGTATACTAAGTTTAACTATCTTATTATTATCAAACAATAGTCAAGAGTTTGATGGATTTATTCAAAACATAAATTAAACTAAACAGATATAAATACCACTAGACACAAATAAACAAGTAATCGAACATAAGAAATTAATTAAGATATAACATCTATAATAGAATTCCTCATAACATCATCTTGCACTATTGATTCAGTTATCTAAAGAGTTTATTATTTGGACTGGTGAAGTATCCTAGTCTAATAAATTGTTACCTCTCAATGTACGACCATCTATCCCTTGATTGATTAACTAATATGTCTATCTAATTAACTCATCTAATAATGCACTAATTACAATGAATCTTTATGAAAGATCACCTTATGCCAAAAGCATCATGTAGATCTATGTCTAGTGCTCTATTTAATCTATAATATAAGTGCCCAGGTTAATCTAGCCATAGGTTCTTTAGGTAAAGTCTATATGTAAATTCATATCAAGTGGATATTTTTTCTTGCATCTAACTAACATTAAGAATGACATAAATGTCTAAAACATAAAAGTCTTGTTATATAAAAGAGAATCAATACATACAAGAATAAAATTGGGGTTCCTCTTTATCTTGATATAAAGAGAACCTAGTCATAAATCGTCCTTAAAATAACAAAAATATTAAAAGAATAGAAAAAACTTAAAGAATATATCTAAAACATAAAAGTATTGTTATGTAAAAAGGAATCAATACATTAAAGAATACAATTGCTCAATATGTTATAGGACTTCTCTGTCTCTGTAATAGTTAATAATCTTAATTACAAGTAGAAAAGAACTAAAACTAATAATAATACTATACTCCCTAGTAAATGTTTTCATCATTCTTTATATAAGCTTTTCATTGTATATATAGTACAGGATACGATTGTTTCTCCAATCTTTCTTTAAAGAGAGGAACATAGGCATTGATATGCATATAATCTAGATCATGTATCATATTATATCTCTTTGTCATAAAATACGAGCTATAATACGTTCTTATAAAAGGTGTCATATAAACCAAAGTTTTGGTAAGGAATACGGTTTAGAATACGACTGTATTCTAGGTTACATTTAATCTTCTTGTCATTCGTTTTATTCTAGAGAGGGGAATAGTTTACAATAGGTATTTAAAACTGTATTTAGTCATAATGTGTTTTCTTTGTGATTTAACTTATAACGTTTTTAAATTCTTGGCTAACATTACTCCTAAGCAACATCTCCATCATGATCTACAACCTAACATAAAATTGATCAAATCAAGGAAATATGGATGGAAAACATAGCAAAATACAAAGCATATATATATATGTACATCAATAGTATTGGCATGCTTGTTTCTACAAAACCTTATTAGTAAGGAAATTAAAGCTACTTTCTTTGAGCTTTATCACTTGTGACTGAATTACAAATCTTATTTTTATACACATATTATATATTTTTATACTTTATTTTTTTAATGATATAACAAAGTTTTTCATTAACATATAGGTAAGTTTAACTTATTATATGTTTAATTATGCTTTAATTTTATAAATTCAATCATACAAAAAATTATATTTTATTTTTATTTTATAATATATTTAATTATAATAATAAAAAATTATGAATGAATTTTTAGTGATCTTGATTTTGTTAATACATTTATTTAATAAAATTTATGTTGTTTCTCAATTTTAAAAATATTTTAAATAAATATAAAATAAAAATGTAATATATTTTATTATAAATCTTTGTTTTTTATGTTTATTTTTTATTGA